>JBBPKN010000496.1:0-37982 GCA_038089275.1 Pulveroboletus cf. rosaemariae
TCTCCTTCAGGGCTCACTATACCTCCTGAAAAGATCCAATCCATCCTGGATTGGCCTGAGCCTTGCAAAGTTTGGGATATCCAGTCTTTTCTTGGTTTCACTAATTTCTATCACCACTTCATCCAGAGCTACTCCAATATCATTGTTTTCCTGACTTGCCTCATCCACAAGTCTGCTTGTTGGGATTTTGATGCTTCTTGTCATGCTGCTTTCCAGCACCTCAAGAACACTTTTACTTCTGCTTCTATTCTGATCCATTGGATCCCTGATGCTCCTCTCATTGTTGAAACTGATGCCTCAGACAATGCAATTGCTGGAATCCTCTCACTCCAGTGCCTGGACAATAAGGTCTGCCCTGTTGCTTTCTATTCATGTATGCTCACTGTGCCAGAACTCAACTATAACACCCATAATGTTATAGTTCGCTTTTTCAATTTTTGATCACGTGATCTTATCTTATCTTTCCACGTGGTTATCTAATCTTTTATCTTATCAGGTCACGTGACGGGTCACATGACAGGTCTAGACCCAGGGCATAGGGTTAGCCTCATGTCTTCAGACCTCTTTTCATTTCCATCTCTTTCATTTCAGAAGTACCATTTTCCTTTCAGCTGATTGGCTATTCTCATGGTGTCTTCTCTTCCATTTGATGGTGCCTCAGGGTCTGTGGGAATTCTCCCATCAGGGTCTTGGTCCATGCGCTGTCCTATACCATATAAATACTATAGCCTTAGCACATCTCAAGCCCCAGTCTTGAGCACTTGTATCTTTACTGCAGGTGGCCTCACTAATGGCTCCTTTTCCTATACATTTTCTTGCCTTACCCTTGATTGGGTTTGTTTCATCTTATCGTATATCATCCGACATTGACACCATAACACTTGCTCAAGACTCCCTATACCAGTCAAGGGTGCTCTTTGCAGAAAAACATGGTTTATGAAGAAAGGATATGCTTTGGGACACGAAGAGAAGCTTGCAGAGTTTGTAGTCGAAGCTATTGCTGGGTTTTCTAATGATCAGTTGGGAAGAAAATCATTTCAGAAGAGGTTTGACGATTTTGAAAGACAAACCCTTAAAGATTTTAAGGAAAAAAGAGGAAGAGACTGGAAAGTAGCAGTCACTTCCAGGTTACACACCCTTCACCCTTCCCACTCTCTTAAAACCGTTTCATGTGTTCCAGAGTTAGTGGGCAACCGTGTCTTCCACCAGCAATCCCCCATCTCCATCAACCAAGCTAGATTCCATCCTTTCCCCGCAGCCCAATGCAGGAATCCTCCTATTACCCTCCCCAGAACCCCAATGCTGACCCCTCTTCCATACCCCCAGCCCAAGACCAAGGATTTCGAATATGAGTACGGATCTTGGAGACTTGATGCAGCAACTGGTAGAAGGATTTACCAAGATGGAAGGAGCAGCATCGAAGAAGATTTCTGACCCTGGGAAATGGGATGGTGATAAGCAAAAGTGGAGGAAATGGTTTATTTCAATGTTGGTATGGCAGGCGGAGCAAAAATGGAGAAACAACCATGAGCAAACTGCAGCTGTCTTATCATGCCTCAAAGGAAAAGCTGTGGGATACATACAAATTATGTATGAAAAATACATTAACAAGGAATCTGAGGTGGACAGAAATGGAGACAAACTAGGAGTCAATGCATGGCCAGATTATGGCGGCATTGCTAGGGAATTAAGGGCTTATTTTCAGATTGATGAATTAGCCCATGAAGCATTAAAGAAACTAGAGGCTCTCAGGCATAGGGGGTCCATTGATGAATATCTGCAGGAGTTCGAAGTATTAAGGGTGGATGCAGGAGTAAGTGATGATCATGCACTGAAACTAATGAGGACGCAAGTCCAATACAGAGTATACCAACAAGTCTGCATGCAGGGCATGGCAGAAACATTGGTGGAGTTCATGCAGGCAGTATGAAAAATAGGCAGATCATTTGAGAGGATGGCTGTTGAGCGAGCAGCTCCAGCATTCCCTCAAAGGTATAATGTCCCTTGCGGTCCTCCTCCTCCCTCTATCACTTTCACACCTCACTACAATCCGCCACCACGCTTTACGCAAACAGGAGTCCAGCCAGGGCGAGGAGCCCCTATGGAAGTAGATCAACAAGGCACAGCGCAGGTCCACACCTGCTATCAATGTGGCAAAGCAGGTCACTTTGCAAGAGATTGCAAAGGAATGTTTAATCCAGCTGCACCGAGGCCATCAAATAATTTTGGCAAGGGTCCTGTGGGACAACAAGGAGCTCTGCAACAGCAGCAAGCACAATATGTCCAGCCGGTCAAGTTCTCAGAGTTTTCTGCTCTGGATAAAAATGGTTGGCAGACAGCAGAACCAGTAGCTCTTGGGCCAGTCTATAACATGGCTGACACTGCCAGGTTTGCAGAAGTCCCTATGGCATCGTGGGGCACAATGGAGGAAGCAAGAGCTTACTTCCAAGATGTGTTTGAAAATAAGCAGAAGCAAAAAGAAGCTTCGGGAAAAGATTAAGGGATTCGGCCAGGCTAGTAGCTGCAGTCCCTGTATGTTCTTCTTTGTCTCTTTCATCTTTTAATGTTTGTACTATGAAATGGGAATCTAATCCCTCCGTAATGGTGTCTCTATTGAGCGTGGCCCCAGATATAGGGTGCTTAATTCCATCTGAAAAAATTAATGGACATTTATTTGCTATAGGAAGCGAAGAATGAAAAGATCTAGCAAAACTATTTAATCAAAAAGAAAAAGATAAATTGGAGGTAAGTATTAAAGTGGATGGAGAAGTACGAGGAAAAAATGGTTTAAAAATGGAATCATGTGGTTTAACTTTTGCTATAGTGGATTCAGGAGTATCCGTAACATTTATAGATCAGAAGTTCATTTGGAAACATGGACTTTATGAAAAAGATCTTCCCAAGACATTAAAGGTATATAATGCCGATGGAACAGAAGGCAATATTGGAAGAATTGCACATTATGTGGTAATATATATTTCTATTAAAGGAAAAAATGGAAAATGGCATCGAGGACATATTAACACTTATGTTTCTTCTTTGGGAAATTTGGATTTACTTATAGGTTATGACTGGTTTGCAAGGCATAACCCAGAAATAGATTGGGTTAACAAGACAATTGATTTTCCTCAATGCTCTTCTAATTGTGAAACTCATTTAATTTCTAGACGAGTAACAGCTGAAGAACAGAGTCAATTGAAAAAGGAATTGCCAAAGGAATTGTGGAAGTTCATCACGGTCTTCTCACAACATGAATCAGAACGAATGCCAACAAGAAAACCATGGGACCATGGAGTGGAATTAAAAGAAAATTTCATTCCCAAGAAAGGATGCATCATTCCTCTAGCTCAAGAAGAAATGAATGAAGTAAGAAGCTTTGTAGACAAAGAAATGAAGAAAGGGTATATTCACCCATCCAAATCGCCTCAAACTTTGCCAGTTTTTTTTATTAGCAAAAAGGATGGTGGAAAACGGATGGTAATCGATTATTGGTACTTAAACAAATTTACCATAAAAAACAATTATCCTCTACCCTTGATTTCGACACTGATTGATAGGCTAAACAGTGCAGATTTATTTACCACTCTAGATCTGCAATGGGGATACAACAATATTTGCATGAAAGAAGGCGATGAGTGGAAAGGGGCTTTCACAATGCCCATTGGAGCATACAAGCCATTGGTAATGTATTTCAGGATGTGCAATTCCCTGAGTACATTCCAGGCCATGGTAAACGATATTTTCCATGACATGTGGGAACATGTGGTCATTTACATTGATGACATCATGATTTTTACCAAAGGAAAGGATAGATCACAACATCTAGAAATTATTGCAGAAGTTTTAGGTCGTCTTCGTAACCACGACCTTTTCTTAAAACCCTCAAAGTGTCATTTCGCTCAAACTCAAGTTGACTATTTGGGCATGGTTGTGTCTAAAAAGGGGGTACAGATGCAACTAAATAAGACTACTGCGGTTCAGAGTTGGCCAATTCCAAAAACAGTTAAGCAAGTACAAGCTTTTCTGGGCCTAGCAAATTATTATTGTCGATTCGTTTCCAATTTCACTGATATTGCCAAACCCCTCACTTTCCTTACAAAGAAGGATACTCCATTCCTATGGACATCAGCCTGTATGACAGCATTCGTTCGTCTTAAGGAAATCCTCACTTCTGATCCCCTTCTTTGTTATCCCAACTCTTCCAAACTCATTCATATTGAAACAGATGCCTCTGATGTCGCCGTAGGGGCTGTGTTATCTTATCAGCATGAAGATGGACTTTGGTGACCGGCTGCATATATTTCCCACTCTTTGGATGAAGCTGAATGCAATTACCCAATTTACAACAAAGAGTTATTGGCTATTATTTGGGCACTGAAAGATTGGTGTCATTATTTAATTGGCTGAGATTCTTTCGAGATCTGGACAGATCACAAGAATCTCAAATACTGGAAACAGCCTCAAGATCTCTCTGCTTGTCAAGCTAGGTGGCAGATGGTTTTAGCTGAATTCAATTTCAAATTATGTTACAAACCAGGTTCTTCTAATGGACAAGCTGATGCGCTCTCCCGAAGACAGGACCATTTCAATAATAAACCAGATATTAATAAACAAATCATCATGCTTCCTCCGGATGTTTTTCAAAGAGTTCTTTCCCTTTCTTCTTCCTTCTTTTCTTGTGTACAACAAGCATCAATGGACTTACAACTTCCTTCCCATTGGTGTTATAGTTCAGAACAACAAATTTATTTAAATGGACGAAAACAAGTTTTTGTTCTGGAAGAGCTACATACTGAAGCTCTTAATTTATTTCACTCTTCACCTTTAGGCGGACATGCTGGGAAAAATCATACAAGCCAGCTTTTATCTCGTTACTATTATTGGCCAGGTCTTAATGAAGATGTAGCGCATTTTGTTTCTTATTGTTCCACATGCACAACATCCAAGGGATCAGAAATGGTCATTCCTGTTTGTCCCCTTCCTGTTTCTTCTTCTCCTTGGACAGATATTTCGGTTGACTTTATAACGGGACTTCCAAAGTCAAAAGGTTTCAATGCTATCATGGTTACAGTTGATCGTTTCTCAAAAGAAGTGGTTTTTGTTCCTTGTTTATCTTCTCTTTCTTCTCTCTATGTTGCAGAACTTTTTTGAGACCATGTATGGTCAAGACATGGACTACCAAGCACTATCGTATCAGATTGAGGACCACAGTTCGTATCAGAATTTACTTCGGAACTAAATGGAATTCTGCAGATCAAGCAGAAGTTATCTACAGCATATCATTCAAGAACAGATGGTCAAACAGAACAGATAAATTGGGAGTTGGAGCAATATTTGAGGAACTTCATAGCAAAATGGCAGGACACTTGGGCAGATTGGCTCAAAATAGTGGAATATCATCATAATAATTCATATTTGACATCTACAGAAACTTCACCATTCAAAATAACGAAAACATACTATCCATGGCTCGGTTTTGAGCCTCCCACATCAGATAATCTGCCCTCTCATTTCCTACGAGAAATGTCTAAATCGTTTAAAGAAGTCAAGGAAGCGTTGGAAAAGACAAAAGAACGAATGGAGAAACAGAATAAGCAAAGCATGCCAGTTTATCATAAAGGCCAGCAAGTTCTGTTGTCTACCAAGAATCTTACACTTCCATATCCATCTAAAAAGCTTACCAAAAAGTGGATTGGACCATTCGAGATTTTAAAAGTCATTTTGCATGCAGTTTGTCTGCGTTTACTGAAAACAATGTGGATCCATTCTACAGTCAATATTTCTCGAATCAAACTGTACCTTCTGTCCCTTCGAGGTCAAGATATTCTCACTCCCGACCCTATCATTATTACAGAGGAAGGTCACGCGGAATATGAAGTAGATCATATTGTGGATTCATGAGTTCGTAAAGGAAAACTTGAATATCTGGTTCATTGGACTGGATATGGTGAAAATGATCGCACTTGGCAAACTAAAGACGATTTAGCCAATTCACTGGAGTTGATTGAAGAATTCCACAAGCTTAATCCTTCAGCACCTCGCCATCTTTTCACTATCGACCTCACCTCTTTCCGTTCTTTATTTGTGCCATATGAAAACCATACTGTTCAAGTTCCTCTTTCTGTATCTCATCTGGAATCCTTGATCTAAAAAGGGGGTAGTGTTATAGTTCGCTTTTTCAATTTTCAATCATGTGATCTTATCTTATCTTTCCACATGGTTATCTAATCTTTTATCTTATCAGGTCATGTGACGGGTCACATGACAGGTCTAGACCCAGGGCATAGGGTTAGCCTCATGTCTTCAGACCTCTTTTCATTTCCGTCTCTTTCATTTCAGAAGCACCATTTTCCTTTCAGCCGATTGGCTATTCTCATGGTGTCTTCTCTTCCATTTGATGGTGCCTCAGGGTCTATGGGAATTCTCCCATCAGGGTCTTGGTCTGTGCGCCATCCTATACCATATAAATACTGTAGCCTTAGCATGTCTCAAGCCCCAGTCTTGAGCACTTGTATCTTTACTGCAGGTGGCCTCACTAATGGCTCCTTTTCCTATACATTTTCTTGCCTTACCCTTGATTGGGTTTGTTTCGTCTCATCGTATATCATCCAACATCAACACTGTAACACATAATAAGGAGCTTCTCACTATTTTTACTGTGTTTATGACCTGGCATCATTATCTCAAAGGTTCTGGTTCTCCAGTGGATGTTGTCACAGATCACAAGAACCTGGAATACTTCACTATATCTAAACTCCTGACCCACTGGCAAGTCCAGTGATTGGAGTTTCTCTCTTAGTTTAATCTGATTATCCATTTTTGCCCTGGTCATTTAGGTGCTAAACCTGATGCTTTAACTAGATGATAGGACATCTATCCCAGAAAGGGAAATAGCAACTATGCCCTTGTCAATCTGCATAACTTCTGGCCAGTGTTCATGCAGGAGCAACTCACTGTGTCCCTCTGGGCTTTCTCCCTAGTGTCTCCAGTCTTCTGGTCTACATCCCTCTTCAACATCAAAACCCTCCATTATGACATTCTCTCAGCACTTCCTTCTGATTCCACCACCTCTACCCACTTGTCCAGCACCCTCTCATCCAACTCTTGTTGGTCTAGAAATGTAGAAGGCTTCTTGCATCTGGACAACCACATTTATGTCCCTGACACCTCCAAAATCTGCCTCTGGATTCTCCACTACAAGTATGACCACCCCTTATCTGGATACTTTGGTCAGAATCAGACACTGGAGCTCATTCACTGAGAATATACCTGGTCTGGCATTCAAGCATTCATTAAGGAGTATGTTTCTTTATGTACAGCTTGTGCCCATGCCAAGGTACCCCATCACAAACTCTATAGTTTCCTCAAGCAGCTCTTCATTCCAGAAAAGCCATGGAATTCCATCTCTATGGATTTCATTGAACCGCTCCCAGCTTCTTCTGGTCACTCCACCATCCTCATTGTGGTAGATTGTCTATCAAAGCAGTGCATCTACATCCCTACAGACAACAAGGTGACCTCCCCAGAGCTTGCTAAACTCTTTTTACTCCATATTTTCTCCAAACACAGAGTTTTCTTCTACATCACCTCCAATTGAGGTTCTGAGTTCATTTCCCATTTCTTCCATTCCCTGGATCAAGCTCTCAATATCTGCCTCCACTTTACCTCCAGGTATCATCCAGAGGATAATTGTTATGATGCACCACTTTTAATTCCATCTCAACAACTACCTTTACTAATAACTGCCTCACTATAGTCATACAAATGGAACTTAGAGCCCTAATCCTGAAGACCACTATTGAAGAAACCCTATAGATACCAGGGACATAGTAGACTAGACAACCTTTAGAACTAGAACATAGTGTCACATGCACATAAAGTAGTGAACATGTGACTAGTACCTTAGTCTAGTGCACTTGAGCTTGTACCATTAAGTTCCCAGTGACTGCTCCTTGACTCCTCTCTATCTCTTTCATACATCAGCCAGGTCAGCTTCACCTAGTCAGTATCAAGCTGTTATGCACCCTCCAAGGTCTTGTCAACATTCACATCTGGTGGATAGGAAAATGGCAGGCTTGCCATTTCAATAATGGTCAAACCAAGCAAATGAACCAAATCCTAGAGCAGTATCTACATGTTTATTGCAACTATCAGCAGGACAACTGGTCCAAACTCCTGCTTCTCACAGAGTTTGCTTATAACAATGCCCCTAATGCTACCACAGTTGTTTCCCCTTTCTTTGCTAACAAGGGCTATCATCTGAACATCTCCATGCACCTGGAATGTGATCTCACCTTTACCCAAGCTTGAGAATATGCCATTGACCTTAACTCTCTCCATACCTTTCTTTATAAAGAAATAGCTGCCACCCAAGTCAGATACCAAGGACCTGCAGATGTCCAATGATCTCTGGCACTGGACTTTAAAGTAGGTGACCAGGTATTCATCAAGGCTAAATACTTCAGGACTACACAGCTGTCTAAGAAACTCACCAAAAAGAACTTAGGTTCTTATTCCATTATCACTCAGGCAGGCTCACTGTCCTTCATACTCCATCTCCTGGAGAACATGAAGTCCATTCATCTGGTCTTTCTTGTTTCTCAACTTGAATCCTTTGTCCCCAACATGATCCCTGATCATATGCAACCACCCCTACCACCAGTTGAGATTGACAGTGAACTGGAGTTTGAGATCTCCAAAATCCTAGACTCAAAAATAGATTGTAGATGAAGGAACTGCAAATTACTATATTTGATTAAGTGGTTAGGTTATGAGAATACTGATGAGAAGACCTCATAGCTCCTTGCCACTGAATTAGGTCATACTTTGAAGATTGTTGAGAAGTTTTATTTCTGTTATCCAGACAAACCTGGGCCATCTTATAATTAATCAACTGAGTAGTGAATCTAGTGATCTAGTCACAAAATCCTCTATCTACTCAAAGCTCATCTTTTCAACCTCCTTGTCTACCATGGAAATTCTGCCAACCTCTGTGCAAAGTTCCAACAGCTCTGCTGCCACCTCATCAACCTCCCCATTCTTGCTCCTCAAACTCCTGGCTTCTCCAGTTTCCTTCACCCATGCCTTTTCCAACACATTAACCAGCTACTCCAGCAGCTGATTCTTGCACTTTGCCTCCCACCATACCTTCCTGCCCACCTCCCTTATTGACATCTCCATTAGGTGACAGCCCTCAGCCATCTGCCAAAGACCCTTCTCTGTCTTCTCTGAGTCTGCCCTGCTATTGGGCACTCCTTTCTCTTCCACCTTCCATCTCTGCTACCTCTCTGGCTTTTTCTGGCCGGGGCAGTCATACCTTACCTTTGCCTCTATATAGGCAAGGCATGATGTTAACTTGCCTGGGCCCACCTTACACTCCAGTTCCCAGTTGCTGCACCTTCAGCACCCTAGTCCCTCTTCCACTCTTCTCTTGCCATTGCCATTACTCAACCCCACCTGGGCCTGGTGAAGCTCCTCCACCTAAGCCAGATTTGAGTAATAGACCCTGATCACATTTCCAGTACTCACCTGTTTCTGGACCACCTCCACTGCTTTCCATGCCTCCTCCACTTTCTTCCAAGCCTCCTTCTCTCTTCTCACTTTCCCCCACTGCTTTCACTCAGTGTACTTTGCATCACCAAGCTCCTCTTTATCTTTGACATGCTTCTCAAGGTGCTTATCAGACCAGGTGTGAATGTTGGCAAATAGAGACATGATAAAAGAAACTAGTGTGGAAGTCTCTGGGGTAGTATTTGCTTTTATGGGTTTCTAGCCAGCTAAACCCTGATGCCCACTCTGCTCACTTATTCATCAAGAGCACGTGATTAACAGCCTTCAGGGGTTCAGGCCTTAAGAGGAGAATACTGTCACATTCTGTGCCAACAGATCAACTCTGCTATGTCTCTGATGCAACTCCAGTTGCTTTCATGCTTTAAGCTGCATATTTCCTAGTTCCCTTTACCTTCATCTTTTCCTATCTAATGATTGGTTACAACTTTACCTACACTAACTCCATGCCATTCCAATACAACTCCATAGTTCCTCCAATTTCACTTCCTGTTCCTGTTTCTTTCTGCCTTACTTCTTCCTGTTATTATTTAGTTTTTAATTTGACATTATTTGATGTTGTCTCCTCTGACATCTCCATTTGTATCCAGGATGCATTGGCATTTGCTTTGCTTATGAGATAACTCCTTTCATATCTCCATTTCCTCCTTAGATAATCTGCCTCTCTGAGGTATAAGTACTGAAGCTCTGTATCTTGTACTTCAGTTTGAATATCAACCATAACATAATGTTATGATCCCCTTAGACCCCCTCCTGCCTCACAACTTGACATCATACCCTACACTAAGTCTCACAACTTACTCCACAACTTGACATCATACTTCTTGTTGGGAAAAGTCCTACAGCTTATTCCAGACCTCTAATAGTTTCTGACCCCTCCATAAATCAGGGCACCCAGTACTAGCATAAGGGCACACCACATAAGGTGAAGCCAAGCCCTATCCACTTCAGAGTTATTCAGAGTATCCCTGGAGTACATTGCAATTTTATAACAATGCCAACCAGAAAACCATGAGACCATGTGATGAAGTTAAAAGAAAACTTGATACCAAAGAAAGGTCATATTATTCCACTATCAAATAAAGAAATGAAGGAAGTATGTGAATTTGTGGATAAGGAAATAAAAAAAGGGTATATTCAATCATCCAAATCTCCACAAACATTCCCTGTCTTCTTTATCAGCAAGAAAGATGGTGGGAAAAGGATGGTAATTGATTATACATATCTCAATGATTATACCATCAAGAACAATTATCTGTTACCCTTGATATCAACACTAATTGATAGGTTAAATGGTGCTGATATGTTTACCACTTTAGATCTTCAGTGGGGGTACAACAATATATAAATAAAAGAAGGCAATGAATGGAAAGGAGCATTCACCACTTCTATAGGGGCTTTTGAGCCTCTGGTAATGTATTTTGAAATATGCAATTTACCCAGCACATTTCAAGCAATGGTTAATGATATTTTTCATAATATGTGGAAACACATGGTTATTTATATTGATGACATTATAATTTTTACCAGGAACAAGAGTAAAAGTCAACATTTTGAAATCATTGCAGAAGTACTGGGTTATCTTCATGACCATGACCTTTTTCTCAAACCATCAAAGTGTTACTTTGCACAAGAAGAAGTCAATTATCTGGGAATGGTTGTGTCTAAAAAGGGGGTACAGATGCAACTTAACAAGACAAGCATGGTCAGAAATTGGCCTATACCAAGAACAGTCAAGCAAGTCCAAGCCTTTTTAGAATTGGCAAATTATTATCACAGATTTGTACTCAATTTTGCAAACATTGCTCATCCCCTCAATTCCCTCACATAAAAGGATGTCAAATTCAAATGGGCCTTGGCCTACATGGCTGCCTATGTTCATTTTAAATAAATCCTTACATCTGAACCCCTTTTGTGTTATTCTGATTTCTCAAAACCTGTTTGCCTTGAAACAGATGCCTTCAATGTCACTATAAGAGCTGTCTTATCCTATCAACAAGATGATGGTCTTTGGTGACCAGCAGCATATATTTCCCACCTTTTGGACACTGCCAAATTAAACTATCTTATATACAACAAAGAGCTTTTTGCAGTTATTTGTGCTCTATAGGATTGGAGACACTATTTAATTAAACAAGACTCCTTTGAGATCTGGACAGATCACAAAAATCTGGAGTATTGAAAGAAACCACAGGATCT
The DNA here is from genome assembly GCA_038089275.1 of Pulveroboletus cf. rosaemariae. Lineage (NCBI taxonomy): Eukaryota > Fungi > Basidiomycota > Agaricomycetes > Boletales > Boletaceae > Pulveroboletus > Pulveroboletus cf. rosaemariae. The sequence goes on from JBBPKN010000496.1 coordinate 11,767, forward strand.
TACACTATGCCAGGCAAGATGACAAGCCACTCTGGCAGAATTCAACTTCAAAATATGTTACAAACTGGGTTTCTTTAATGGAAGAGCAGATGCTTTATCCAGAAGACAAGACCATTTCAATGACAAACTGTTAAAACTTATCCCAGCAGGAGGAGACTGTTAAAGCCTATACCAGTACAGGTATACTTTTAACCAGTTCCTTTCTGAATGAAACCCTTGACACTAAAGGAAGGTCATAACTTCAGAGGGCTCCAGAGGAATCTAGGAAGGGTTTTAATGATCGAATAGGACTCAGCTTCACCTTATGTGGTGTGTCCTTGCACTTTCTGGTGTCCTGATTTACATAGATGGCAGAGATGGGTAAGAAGGCTGTCTCTATGCACAACAGGAGAAACAGGCAGGATGAGGAGAGTCAAGCCTAGTCATGGGGGTGGGACCTTGCAACTCCTTCAAGGATATTGCTTGGCCCCAGAGGTTTTCTGGAGTAATCCAGAGGGTTAGAGTGAGCTCAAAGGCTTGATCAGAGTGAGGATGAAGACAAGGAGGCATTTATGTCAATATTTATACTAAGGTACAAGATACAAAGCTACAGTACTTATATCTCAGAGAGGCAGAACTATCTAAGAGTATAATGGAGTGAAATAGGTGCAACTCAAAAGCAAAGCAGATGTCTAAATATCTAAGAAACAAATGGAGATATTAGGGAAGACAATGTTTAATCATGTTAGACTGAAACTGAAGGGTAATAGGATGAAACAGGGGGAAGCAAGGAATAGGAACAGAACAGGAATAGTAACAATGATGGTAATTGTTACAGTGTCAATCTCTGAACAATCTGTCCTAACCCTAAACAGTCTGCCTTAAGAGGGTATGTTGGTTTTATTGTTGGATTCAGTTGGAATAGAGTAAAGAGCAGTGTGTGGACTCAGGGTAGCAAAGCCTGAGAAGCCATAGCACAAGTTAGAACTGAAAGGATAGCCTGTATTGAGAGACAATACTAAGAGGATGATGTACAAGATAAACAAGTAATTAAGGCTGGGGAGCCAAAACCAAGGAACTACCTGCTACTTATACTAATCCCAATTGTGCACAGACCACCCAGTGTGTCCAGCACATATCTAAATATGATAAGAGGGCATAGGGCAAGGGTAAAGGGTATGACCAAATGGGCCATGCAGTAAAGGGGTATAGAATGGAGAGGTGATGTAGAATGGAAGGTTAGGGTCTAGGGTAAGTGGAGATTAAACCATACCCTCAGCCATGAGACCAAGAAGATTCCATCTAGAGATCTGCCACAATCAGATCTGACCCTCATCTAGATCTAGATCCAGATTCATTGGAGATTAGATTGGAAGATGCATCTGTTATCTGAGATGCTAGATCCAATCATAAGCTGTGTCCAAATCCAAGGGGAAACTCTGAATAACAACTCAACCATATTTTAGGGTTTGTTCTTGTTTGGCAATTAAGTCTCATGGTCACATGCTTGTCATGTGACTCTTGTGCATCTGAATGTTATGTTTGTAACAGTAATGGTAACTGAGAATGGTAACAGTAATGGAGTTATACCAGAATGATTCAGAAATAACAAAGTGGAACTAGGGTAGTACTTAACTGGAGCAGAGATAGACTAAAAACAGAATGTGGCAGAGTAGGAGCAGAAGCCCAGGGAAGTGTATAATGTTGAGGGACTGTTAAAACTTTCATCCCACTAAAAGGAGACTGTTAAAACCTATATCAAGATAAGTATACTTTTAACCAGTTCCTTTTTAAATAAAACCCTTGATGCTGAAGGTAGGTCAGAACTCCAGAGGGCTCTGGGGAGATCTAGGAAGGGTTTCAATGGTCAAATGGGACTTGGCTTCATCTTATGTGGTGCACCCTTGCACTTTCCAGTGTTCCAATTTACATAGATGTCAGAGGTGGGTAAAAAGGCTGTCTCTAAACTCAATAAAAGGGATAGGCAGGACAAGGAGAGTCAAGCCTAGTCATGGAGGTGAGGCCTTATAAATCCTTTAAGGATATCACATAGCCTCAAAGGTACTCTGGAGTAACCCAGAGGGTTAGAGTGAGCCCAAGGGCTTGAGTAGAGTAAGGATGACAACAAGAGGGTGTTTCTGTTGTTTTTGTTGATATTTGTACTGAGGTACAAGATACAAAACTACAGTACTTATACCTCAGTGAGGCAGAACTATCTAGGAGTATAACAAAGTAAGACAAGTGCAAACTCAAAAGTAAAGCAGATATCTAGATATCTAGGAAACAAATGGAGATGTCAGGGAAGACAATGTCCAATCATGTCAGACTGAAACTGAAGGGTAACAGGATGAAACAGGGGAGGCAAGGAACAGGAATGGAACAGGAATAGTAACAATGCTGGTAACAGTAACTAAAACTGGAAATGATAATGGAGTTATACCAGGATGATTCAGAGATGACAAAGGGGAACTAGGGTAGTACTTAACTGGAGCAGAGATAGACTGGAAGCAGAATGAGGCAGAGTGGGAGCAGAAGTCTGGGGGAGCATATAATGCTGAGGGGCTGTCATATCCTGGACCTCCAACCTGAATTCCAACCCCATTCCAACCTGGCTTACAATTGGGCTTCATACCTAGTAAGCCACTCCAGCCCTCTGACTTCCTGCCAGGCAACTCCAGTCCTCTGTCACCATTCCAGTCTTCTCCAGCTACACATGTATGCTTCCTGCCCCTTAGCATTATACACTTCCCTGGGCTTCTGCTCCCACTCCACTTCATTTCACTTCCAGTCTACCTCTGCTCCAGTTAAGTACTACCCTAGTTCCCCTTTGTCATCTCTGAATCATCCTGGTATAACTCCATTATCATTCCCAGTTTTAGTTACTGTTACCAGCATTGTTACTATTCCTGTTCCATTCCTATTCCTTGCCTCCCCTGTTTCATCCTGTTACCCTTCAGTTTCAGTCTGACATGATTGGACATTATCTTCCCAGATATCTCCATTCATTTCTGTCATATTCCAGACCTCCAACCCAAATTCTGACCCCATTCTGACCTGGCTTATAATTGATCTTCGCACCTAGTAAGCTACTCCAGCCCTCTGACTCCCCTCCAGGCAACTCTGGCCCTCTGTCACCATTCCAGTCTTCCCCAGCTATGCATGTACACTTCCTGCCCCTCAGTGTTATATGCTTCCCTGGGCTTCCACTTCCACTTTGCCCCATTTCACTTCCAGTCTATTTCTGCTCCAGTTAAGTACTACTCTAGTTCCCCTTTATCATCTCCAGGCCATTCTGATATAACTCTGTTATCATTCCTGATTAGTTACCATTACCATCATTGTTACTATTCCTGTTCCATTCCTGTTCCTTGCTTTCCCCTGTTTCATCCTGTCACCCTTTAGTTTCAGTCTGACATGATTGGACATTGTCTTCCCTGACATCTCCATTCATTTCCTAGATATCTAGACATCTGCTTTACTTCTGAGTTTGCACTTGTCTCACTTTGCTACACTCCTAGATAGTTCTGCCTCACTAAGATATAAGTACTGTAGTTTTGCATCTTGTACCTCAGTGTGAATATCAACAAAAACAACAGAAACACCCTCTTGTCATCATCCTCACTCTGCTTGAGCCCTTGGGCTCACTCTAACCCTCCAGGTTACTCTGGAGTACCTCCAAGGCTATGCAATATCCTTGAAGGAGTCATAAGGCATCACCCTCATGACCAGGCTTGACTCCCCTTGTCCTGTCTGTCCCTCCTGTTAAGCATAGAGACAGCCTTCTTACCCACCTCTGACATCTAGGTAAATTGGGACACTGGAAAGTGCAAGAGTGCACCACATAAGGTGAAGCTGAGTCCCATTTGACCATTAAAACCCTTCCTAGATTCCCCTGAAGCCCTTCAGAGCCCTCTGGAGTTCTGACCTTCCTTCAGCATCAAGGGTTTCATTCAAAAAGGAACTGGTTAAAAGTATACTCATCTTGGCATAGATTTTAATAGTCTCCTTTTATTGGGATGAAAGTTTTAACAGGGGCAGAGAATTACCCCCTTCATAAGCCCATGGTCAACCATGACCAGTAAGGCATTGAGGTCATTGGAAGAAGGGTGATCAGTGATCAGATCACAAGAGATCTGTTGAAAGGGGTGAGTAGTGAAGGAGCAGATGGAAGAGAGAGCAGGGGTAGAAGAATGAGTGTTTGTCTTATTCTATTGGCAAACAGGGCAACCAGTGACATAGTTGTGGATGAAGGTGGCAAGGCCAGGCCACCAGAACTCAGCAGAAATAAGCTAATGGGTTTTAAGATAGCTGGGATGGCTGGCAGAGGAGTGGTCATGGCAACATTGGAGGATTTCCATGCAAAGATCAATAGAGAATGAAATAAAAACACAGTTGTTATAAGTAAGCAACCCATTGGCTTTCTTTCAATTGGAGATATGAAAGTGAAGGAACTTTTTATCAGTGGAAGCATCCTTTTTCTGGAGGATGGAGAGATGAAGTGGGTTGCCCTGTTGGTATTTCTTGATGTGGGCAGAGAGGTTGGTATTGATGAGATTAATAAAAAGTTCTGAAGAAAGTAGAGTAACTTCCTGATTATCCTGGGAAGTATTAGAGCAGAGGTCAGGACAGTGGGAAAGAGCATCTGGCCTGGTAAGGGAGGTGCCAGCAACATGTGAGAGTTATAGGTTAAAGTCAGCAATGTTGAGAAGCCAATAAGCTTGTTGGTGGTTGAGCTTCTGAGGGGATTTGAAGTAGGTCAGGTTTTTATGGTTAGTAAAAACCTGAACAGGGAAAAAAGAGCTGAGGAGGTATTGTCTCCAGGCTTTCAAAGCACAGATGACTATGAGGAGTTCACAATTGTAAATGTCATAATTTTGCTTGGCAGCAGAAAACATCTGTAAAAGGTAGAAACAGGGATACCAATCTCCATTCTCATCAGTTTGGAGAAAAATGCCACCTGATGCATAAGCAGAAGTGTCAGTGGCAATGGAAAAAGAACAGAAGAGGTCTGGCATCTGTAGAACTGGCTGTGAGAGGAAGATAGCCTTGAGAGAGTCAAAGGCTTTCTGAGTAGCAGGGGACCAAGACCAGGCAGCAGCCTTCTTGGTGAGATCAAGAAGGGGTCAGGTGATAGTGGAGTAGTTTGGAATGAATCACCTGTAGAAGTTAGCAAAGCCAAGGAAGGAGTGAATGTCCTTGACTTTCAAGGGAGTCAGCCATTGTAAAATGCCAGTGATTTTGACAGAATCCATGGTGAGTTTGCCAGGACAGATAATTATCCCAAGTTATTTGACTTGGAATGCAGTGAAAGTGCATCTCTCCAACTTAAGGTGAAGATTAAGGTCTGCCATCTATTAAAGGATATGGAAGGTGCATTTCTGATGGGTGTTAGCATCAGGGAAGAAGATGAGAAGGTTATCCATATATATGATGAGCCATCCTTCAGTGATCATGTTACGTTCGCTGGCTTTTACATTCAGATGGTGACACTTGTCCTGATGTTTGGGCCAGTTTCGGTTACTTCGGTTGCGATAAGGTTGATGGCTCTAACCCTAAAGTAGGGGCTGGCTTGTCGTTGTGGTCGATGGCGATGGATAAAGAATGGCAATGATGAGAATGAGAGTCAAGCCAGGAGTGCAGTAGCCACTTGATCTACGATTGCAGAGACTAGGAGAGAAGATACAAGTGCTCAAGACTGAGGGTCTTGAGACAGAACATACTATGGTATAAATACTATCTAGAAGTGCGCACGGACCAAGTCCAGGGCACAGGGAATATCTAAATATGAAAATAGGGCATAGGGCGTGCTTACTGAGAGTATGACTAAACGAGCCATGCGGATAAGGTGTGGATCAAGTGGAGGTGATGAGGAATGAAAGGGAAGGATTCTATATATAAATAGCCGGTCAGGGACAACGGAGATTAAACCATACCCTCAACCATGAGGTCAAGGAGATCCCATCTAGAGTTCTGCCATGATCAGATCTGACCCTCTTCTGGATCGAGATCAGATTCATCGGAGATCCGATCGGGAGATGCAATCTGTCATCTGAGATACTAGATTCAACCATAAGCTGTGCTCCCAACCATAAGGCAATAGAATATTAAATAGAAGTGCTTAACCATAACCTAGGGTTTATCTTGTTTAGGCAATGAAGTCCCACAGTCACGTGCTTGTCAGGTGACTGCACAATAGCATTTGTAACAGATCATATCCTGGAACAAATCATTCATGAATTACTGGAAAGTAGCAGGTAAGTTATTTAGATCAAAGAACATTACCATGGGTTCAAAAAGCCCCTTGTGGGTAATGAAGGCAGCTTTCCATTGATGTCCATCTCAAATATGAATATTGTTGTAGTCCCATCTGACATTAAACTTAGTGAAAAGTTGAATATCATGGAGCTTATCAATAAGGTCAGAAATAAGGGGAAGAGGGTAGGTATCATGAATGGTATGTTCATTTAAATACCTATAATCTTGGCAGGGGCAGAGTTTTCCATCCTTCTTTTTGACAAAGAAGATGGATAAGGCTTGAGGGAAGTTGGAAGGGTGGATCTTTCCAGCATAAAGGTTTTCCTCAAGAAAGTATTCCATGATCTGTTACTCAGGAGAGGATAAGGAATAAACCTTACCTATCTTTGGGACAAACATGTCCTTCAGATTGATCTCATGATCATAGGGGTAAGAGGGTGGGAGATGATCAAGGGTTTTTGGGGTATTGGAGAAGACAGAAGAGAACCAGGAGTATTTGGGAGAAAGAACTGTCTTGAATTTGGTCTTTTCAGCCTCAATTGCCAACTCAGTGAAGGTAGTGAGTTGGGTGATGGTGATCTTGGGGAGATAAAAGGAGCAGCAATTCAAGATCCTGCTGGAGTGGCAGTCATAAAGTAAATCATTGATAGATTGCTCAGGGGTGACATAGTTCAGATAGCAGATTAGTAGTTCATTGTGGGGGACATTGATATCTTTGAGGAGTCTGTTGAACCTGGATTTGTGAATGGAGTTAATGCAGTAGGTGGTTGCATCCAAGGGGAGGTCTGGAATGGTAAGTGTGTTGGCCATCCAGTCAATAGCAGGGTTTGTAGCTTTAAGCCATGGATGTCTGAGGATGACATTTTCCTTTCTGCATGTAGTGATATAGCAGGAAACTGGAAGAATGGACTGTTTGAAATGAAGAAGAAGGTTACAAGTTTGGATGATCTTGCCCTTCTTGTTTTCTAAGTGGTCCATGTTGCAAATAATGATGGGTTTGGAAAGCTTAGTAGTGGGAAGCTGGTTCTTCTTGATGAAGTCCCAGTTGATGCAGTTGATCTGCACTTCACTGTCAACAAGAGCATAAGTGGCTATGACTTTCTTGGGACAGGAAGTGGGAGATACTTGTATAGCAATTTTCATTGATTTCTTGGAAGCAGATGCAAGTATAGGTGCACAAGAGAAGGAGGAAGTACCTTGCATAGGGGAGGTACTCTGTTTTAAAAATCCTGGCCCTTATCCATCTTCTTCTTCCATTCTTTCTTGATTACTACTCTTGCCATCCCATTATTGGATTTATCATTACTAACCTCCTTGATCTTCATCATTGGTTCTTTGGCAGAGACTGTCTTGATGCAAGGGGTTTCCTTGGTGGTGGTAGAGGAAGAAGAAGCAGGGAAGTTAGGGCAGGTAGTGTTTATATGGCTGGGTTTCTGGCATTTGAAACAGAGTTTGTTTTTGATGCAGAAGACTCTTCCTGCATTGGTTAGTTTGCCTTTTTTTATGACATCTACATCCATTGCATTCAGATCTTTCTTCAGCTTGGATGTTGTGGTCAAAGGAATGAAAGGTGTTATGATTCCTCTTTTCTTTCTCCTTTCTCCTCTTTTCTCTCATCTTAGCTTCTGCTCTTCACACACCAAGAGTGCTTTCTTGTTTACTTCTCACAATAGATTCCGCTTTTCTCATGTTCTAGCCTTGGCCAGACCACTCTCTTGTTATGCCCTTTGCCCAGGCCTTCTATCTCTTAATTAGCTGACTTATAATCATTCCATTACTTTCCATCTGTTTCCACATGGATACCTTACTCATTATTCATCAGCATGGTTACTCTGTACATCTCTGCTTAAACCTTGTTAGCTGTACTATAAAGTAGCATACTTCCTGTCTCCTTCTCTTCACACTACTTCTACCTTGTGATCACCTTACAGTTCTCACATCTCCATTACTCCTTGTACCTACATACTTGAAATCCACTGCTTGTGTCCTGGCACCTAACCAGAGGATCATCAGCATCTAATCTCAGCACACTTCTGGAAGTGTAGCTGGTACCACTAAGGCACAATGCTTTGTTTGTTGCCTTCACTTGTTTTGAAGCTTACCTTCAGTTTGCTTCTTCCACTTTACCCACAGCAAGGTCTACACCTGTCCCTATCTGGGCCTAGTGTAACAAAAGAAGTAGCATATTCTACTTGCAGCTATCATTGCTATAGTCTGCTCCCACCATTCTGCCCAAACAACCTTTGCTGTTCAATTCCCTCTAGGGTAAGCCTTGTGCTTCTACCTCAGATCCCCTTGAGTCCACTTTGGAGCCCAAGAACCCCTCTTCTCCAGATTGCCCTTCCATATCAGAAGACACACTTGCAGACATCCTTGTCCCCTCTCAAGAAGAAGTATGAGAAGACCATGACCTTGCTCACAAACTCTCTTCTTTCTTGCAGATTCCCTGAGCCCAGACACCATCATCTCCCACTCCTGTCTGATGCTGACCTGTGTTCACCCTTTTCCAACCCTCTCCACCTGTAGTCATGTCTGGCTCCTTCACTTTCACCACCAAGCCTATGGAACTTCGTCTCAGTGCCCCTGAGCACTTTGATGGTAATTGATTCAAGGCTGAGAACTGGCTGGACACAGTCCAGTTCTATCTCTTTGTTAACAGTGTGGTCTATGACTCTGACAAGAAGAAGATTGCATTTGCCCTTTCATTCATGACCAAAGGGCCAGCACTGTCATGGGCTATGACATATCAGAAGAAATGTATCTCCAGAACAACTGTTACCATGGGAAAGTTTTCCCATTTCACCTCTGCATTCCTGAAAGTTTTCCAACAACAGGACACAGTTAATGCCACCATTCATTGGTTAGCAAACACACAGATGAAGCAGGGAAAGAAAGGTGAATGAATGCCTTCCCTTGCTGAATATACTGCTGAGTTCCAGAACCAAGTTGTCACCACAAAAATCACTGACAACAATGTTCTCATCAGCTACTTTGAAACAGAACTTGCATTCTACCTATCTAATTATATCCACAACCTGGATACAATTTCCTCTACTATTGCTGAGTGGTACACTAAAGCCGCTCACTTCCAAGGAACTATGGAGCACACCTGCTCTATAGAACAATGACAAAAGAATCCTTGTGCATTCACTTGGACTCCCACATTCCCCTCCACTACATCCAAACCAGAGAAAGATCTGAATGCCATGGACATTGATGCTGTAAAGAAAGGTCATCTAACCAAGGCAGGTAGGGCCTTCTGCATCAAGAACCAACTCTGCTTTAAATGTCAGATACCCAATCACATCAACATGGCCTGCTCCAATTTCCCTGCTTCTTCTCCCTCTACCATCACCACCAAGGAAACCCCTCACATCAAGATGGTCTCTGCTAAAGAACTGATGATGAAGATAGAGAAGATTAGTGATGATGAATCTGATGATGGGGTGGCAAGAGTAGTGGTAAAGAAAGAATGAAAGAAGAAGATAGAGAAGCAGGGTTTTTAAAATGGAGTACCTCCCCTATGCAATGTACTCTCTCCTTCTCTTGCACATCTGTACTTGTATCCACTTCAAAGAAATCTATGAAGATTGCAATTCAAGTTTCCTCTTTCTCTCATGCCAAGAAAGTTGTAGTGACTTGTGCTCTTGTTAATAGTGGAGCACAGATCAACTGTATAGACTGGGACTTTATCAAGAAGAATCAGTTTCCCACTAAGAAACTTGATGAACCAATTATTATTTGGAATGTCAACCACTCTGAGAACAAGAAGGGCAAGATCACTCAAACTTGTGACCTTCTTCTCCACTTTGAAAAATCCATTCTCCTGGTCTCCTGCTATGTTGTTGCATGTGGGAAGGAGAACATCATCCTCAGACATCTGTGGCTTTGGGCCACAAATCCCACCATTGACTGGATGGCAAACACACTCACCATTCCAGACCCCCCCTGTTATAGTCCGATTTTTCAAACTTTGATCACATGACTTTATCTTATCTTCTCCACGTGGTTATCTAATCTTTTATCTTATCAAGGCATGTGACAGGTCACATGACTGGTCTAGACCCAGGGCATAGGGTTAGCCTCATGCCTTCCAGCCTGTTTTCATTTCCGCTATTCTTCCATTTTAGAAGCTCCGCTCCTTTTCAGCCATTGGCTATTCTCATGGATGCTTCTCTTTTTTTTGATCGCCATTCAGGGTCCATGGGAATTCTCCCATCAGGGTCTTGGTCCATGCGCATGTAGCTAAGGTATATAAGCTGTAGCATATTGTCTCAAGACTCCCCAGTCTTGAGCATTTGTACCTATAGTGCAATTGTTCACTCGTACTCCTTCGCATCTATCATCTCTCACTTCATCGTTGTCAGCAGTCAGCAGCCCTTAGACTAGGGTCAGGAAGTTCAGTCAGAAGTTATCGGATATAACACTTGCTCAAGACTACGAATACCAAGTCTTTGGGCGTTTTAGGAAGAGAAGTTTTTTCAGTATGCTCTAATGCGCAAGGAGTTCCCATGGGGTCACAAGGAACAGTTAAAGGAATTTATCTTCGAGGCAGTTCTAGGTTTTGAGGACGACGAATTAGGAAGATTATCATTTCAGCGCAGGTTCGATCAATTCGACAAACAAACTAGGAAGGATTTCGTTGCCAGTAAAGGGAGAGAAAGGAAGGTAGCAACCTCGGAAAGATTAAGATCCCTCAGACCCGCTTCCTCTTTAAAGAAAGTTAACCGCCGCCCTACCACAGTAGCCCACCGTGTCAGCACCATATCGCCCCTCAGCCGAACCCGACAGCTCGTTGAACTCACCAGAGAACAACGATATAGAACTCGGGTCAATCCTATTAGAGCAACCCCACCAACCCTCGCCAGAGCCAGCACACCACCTCCCCCTCTTCCGGCCTTCAATCCCTACAACAACCTTTGGGATGAGTGGGAATACGGACAGTGGAGATATGATGCAGCAACTGGCCGAAGAATTTACCAGGATGGGAGGGTCGAGGAAGATTAGGGACCCGGGGACCTGGAACGGAGACAAGACCAAGTGGAGAAAATGGTTCGCGCTACTATCCATATGGGTAGTAGAACAGGAATGGAAGACAAATAGACAGCAGTGCGCTGCTGTGCTATCAAGGTTAGAAGGAAGGGCGGAAGGATTTGCGCAGATCACGCTGGAGAAATATATCGCTGCGGAATCAGAATACAATGGACAGGGTCAGCGGCTAGGAGATGCAGCATGGCCGGATTTTGGAGGGATTGCAGTAGAAATGCGGTCTTATTTTAGGATTCAGGAGATGGCCCACGATGCTATGAAGAAGCTCGAGGGACTCCGACAAGAAAATTCTATCAATGAGTACCTTCAAGCTTTTGAGGTACTAAGGAAAGATGCAGGTGTAAGTTTTGAACACGCTGCTAAAATGTTAAGGGAGCAGGTGCACTTTAGAGTGTACCAGCAGGCAATTATGCAGGGCATAAAAGAGGACTTTTTCGATCTGGTAGAGCAGATGAGGATGATCGGAAGAGGATTCGAACGGATGGCAGTTGAGCGCGCGGCTCCCAGATTCCAAGGAAGATTTCCACCACCTAGAGGACCCCCGAATGCTAATTTCACTCCGACTCCTCGATTCACGCAGACAGGAGTCCAACCGGGCAGAGGGGCTCCTATGGACATGGATAGACAGGGTGCAGCGACGGTGAATACGCCAGTCTGCACCTGTTACAAGTGTGGAAAACCAGGACATCTAGCCCAGGACTGTCACGGACAGTATAATCCCGCAGCACCAAGGCCCGGAAACAATTTTGGACGAAATCAACAAGGGCAGCAACAATGCGGAGCTCAAACCCAATTTGTTCAGCTGGTCAGATTTGGAGAGTTTTCGCCACCTGACAAAGATGGGTGGCAATCAGCGGAACCTACAGGTATAGGGCCTGTATACAATATGGCTGATGCTGCCAGGTTCCAAGAAATACCTTCGGCATCTTGGGGAAGTATGGAAGAAGCAAGAGCTTACTTCCAGGACTTGTTTGAAACAGAACGAAAGCAGAAGGAGGCGGCAGGAAAAGTTTAGGGAGACCTGATGAGCTAGGATCAGGAATCCCAGTATGTAATTCATTTTATCTTCCTTCGTCTTTCAATTTGTCAACTATGAAATGGAATTCTATTTCTTCCATGACGGCGTCTCGATCGAGCATGGCCCCGGAAATTGGGTGCTTAATTCCGTCAGAAAATACTAACGGACAATTGATTGCTATAGGAAGTGAAGAGAAGAAAGACCTAGCAAAACTATTTAATAGAAAACAACGAGATGAACTAGGAGTAAGTGTAAAAATTGATGGGGAAGTAAAAGGAAAAGACGGATTAAAAATGGAATCATGCGGTTTGACTTTTGCAATTATTGACTCTGGGGCCTCCGTAACTTTCATAGATCAAAAGTTTGTGTGGAAACACGGACTCCATGAAAAGAGTATGCCAAAACCACTAACGGTGTACAATGCAGATGGAACAGAAGGATTGATAGGCAAGATTGCAACATACGTAATAATTTATATAGCAATAAAGGGAATAAATGGTAAATGGCACCGAAAACGAAGTGTCACATATGTTTCTTCTTTGGGTCCTTTGGATTTATTAATTGGTTATAATTGGTTCACTAGGCATAACCCAGAAATAGATTGGGTTAAGAAAACAATTAATTTTTCTAGGTGCACAGCAGATTGTGACTTACATATTATGTCAAGAAAGGTAACAACAGAAGAAGAAGAACAACTAAAAAAGGAAGTACCAAAAGAATTATGGGAATTTATTCCTGTATTCTCGCAGCACGAATCGGAACGAATGCCGACACGAAAACCATGGGATCATGCCATGGAATTAAAGGAAGGCTTTGTGCCAAAGAAAGGTCGTATTATTCCTCTTTCAAATGAAGAAATGAAGGAAGTACGGGAGTTTGTTGATAAAGAAACTAAAAAAGGATACATTAGATCATCAAAATCTCCTCAAACCTCACCGGTGTTTTTTATCAGCAAAAAAGATGGTGGTAAAAGAATGGTCATTGATTATAGGTATTTCAACGAACACACGATCAAGAACAATTATCCGCTACCCCTCATTTCTACACTAATTGATTGTTTGAATGGAGCAGATATGTTTACAACCCTCGACTTGCGATGGGGGTATAATAATATTCGCATGAAGAAAGGAGATGAATGGAAAGGAGCATTCACAACTCCTATTGGTGCTTATGAACCCATGGTAATGTATTTTGGCATGTGCAATTCGCCGGGTACTTTTCAAGCTATGGTTAATGACATTTTCCATGACATGTGGCAACATGTGGTCATCTACATTGACGATATTATGATTTTCACACAGAACAAAAATTGTAATCAACATTTGGAAATAGTAGCGGAAGTATTAAGAAGATTACGCGATCACGATCTTTTCCTCAAACCTTCCAAATGTCATTTTGCACAGGAACAAGTTGACTATCTAGGAATGGTAGTTTCTAAAAAGGGGGTGCAAATGCAATTAAACAAGACAAGTGCAGTATGAAGTTGGCCAATTCCCAGAACAGTCAAACAAGTTCAAGCTTTTTTGGGACTAGCTAACTATTATTGACGTTTTGTTCCTAATTTTGCAGACATTGCACGGCCCCTCAATTCATTAACGAAGAAAGACATCAAATTCGAATGGACAATGCAATGCATGACGGCTTTTGTTCGTCTAAAAGAAATTCTCACATCTGAACCCCTCCTCTGTTACCCAGATTCCTCTAAACCTGTTCGTATTGAAACCGATGCTTCTGATGTCGCTACAGGAGCAGTTTTATCGTATCAACAAGAAGATGGTCTTTGGTGACCAGCAGCATATATATCTCATTCCTTGGACGCTGCTGAATTCAATTATCCAATCTATGACAAGGAACTATTAGCTGTTATTCGCGCCTTACAAGACCGGCGTCATTATTTAATTGGACGAGATTCTTTTGAGATCTGAACAGATCACAAGAATCTCGAATATTGGAAACGACCACAAGACTTGTCTCCGCATCAAGCACGGTGGCAAGCTACTCTTGCCGAATTTAATTTTCAAATCCACTATAAACCAGGTTCTACCAATGGACGCGCAGATGCTTTGTCTCGTCGTCAAGATCATTTTGAAAATAAACCTGACTTAAACAAACAAATCACTATGCTTCCCCCTTCCCATTTTTCTCAACATTTCACCTCTCTTTCTTCTTCATTTTTCAATCGTATACAACAAGAATCAGTGGATCTACGACTCTCAGAACCATGGTGTTATAGTCCAGAGAGCAAGGTCTATCTGAATCGAAGAGAACAAGTATTTATCCCCGAAACATTATGTACAGAAGCACTTAATCTTTTTCATTCATCCCCGCTTGGTGGTCATGCAGGCCAAACACGAACCAAGCAACTTTTATCTCGTTATTATTACTGGCCTGGGCTCAAGGAAGACGTCGCAAATTTTATCTCTCATTGTTCTACATGCGCAACGTCCAAGGGTTCAGAAGCCATTATTCCAGTTCAACCTCTTCCTCTTGCATCTATTCCATGGACAGATATTTCTATTGATTTCATTACTGGACTTCCGGTTTCAAAAGATTTTGATGCTATAATGGTGGTTGTGGATCGGTTTTCTAAAGAAGTTGTTTTCATTCCTTGTCTTTCCTCTCTTTCTTCCCTTTATGTTGCAGAACTTTTTAGAGACCACGTATTTTCACAACATGGACTACCATCCTCAATAGTCTCGGATCGAGGACCGCAGTTTGTTTCGGAGTTTTCCAGGCAGCTCAATGAGATTCTTCAGATAAAGCAAAAGATTTCTACAGCATACCACCCAAGAACGGACAGCCAAACAGAAAGAATTAATAGGGAATTGGAACAGTATCTTCATAACTTTATTGCTAAGCGACAGGAATTATGGGCCGATTGGATTAAAATAGCGGAGTATCATCATAATAACTCTTATTCGACATCGACTAAAACATCCCCTTTCGAAATCACAAAAACCTATCATCCTCGATTTGGTTTCGAAGCTCCCTTATCCGCTCATCCTTCATCCCATTTCCTTCGCGATATGGCAAAGTCCTTTAAAGAAGTAAAAGAAGCCTTAAAAGAAACTCAGGACAGAATGGAAAAACAAAACAAAACGCAGCTCCCTTCATATAATAAGGGGCAGCAAGTTCTTCTGTCCACAAAAAATCTTACGCTTCCTTATCCATCAAAAAAGCTCACTAAACGATGGATTGGACCTTTTACTATCATTGAAGTTATTCCTCATGCTGTTTGTCTTCGCCTTCCCTCTACCATGCACATTCATCCTACCGTCAATATCTCGCGCATTAAACCTTACATTCCGTCGCTCCGAGGTCAGGATATTCTCACTCCTGATCCTATTTTGGTCACCGAAGAAGGTCGTGAAGAATACGAGGTTGATCACATTGTCGACTCTCGTGTTCGCAAGGGAAAGTTGGAATATTTAGTACATTGGACAGGATATGGAGAAAGTGATCGTACCTGGCAAACCAAGGACAATTTAACCAATTCTCCAGATCTTATCGAAGAATTTCACAAGCTAAATCCCTCTGCTCCTCGACGTCTTTTTACAACCGACCTCTCCACTTTCCGTTCTTTATTCAAGCCCTATGAAAACCACACTGAAACAGCTGCATTATTTGTGTCTCGTCTGGAATCCAAGACCTAAAAAGGGGGTAGTGTTATAGTCCGATTTTTCAAACTTTGATCACGTGACTTTATCTTATCTTCTCCACGTGGTTATCTAATCTTTTATCTTATCAAGGCACATGACGGGTCACATGACTGGTCTAGACCCAGGGCATAGGGTTAGCCTCATGTCTTCCAGCCTGTTTTCATTTCCGCTATTCTTCCATTTTAGAAGCTCCGCTCCTTTTCAGCCATTGGCTATTCTCACGGATGCTTCTCTTCTTTTTGATCGCCGTTCAGGGTCCATGGGAATTCTCCCATCAGGGTCTTGGTCCGTGCGCATGTAGCTAAGGTATATAAGCTGTAGCATATTGTCTCAAGACTCCCCAGTCTTGAGCATTTGTACCTATAGTGCAATTGTTCACTCGTACTCCTTTGCATCTATCATCTCTCACTTCATCATTGTCAGCAGTCAGCAGCCCTTAGACTAGGGTCAGGAAGTTCAGTCAGAAGTTATTGGATATAACACCCCCTCTGATAATATCACCTATTATGTCAACTCCATCCATAAACCTCAGTTTGATGGACTCCTTGAAGATATCATTGTCCCACACAATGAACTCCTGGTCTGCTATCTGAACTACATCACCCCAGAGCAGTCAATCAATGACTTGCTCTATGACCACCACTCTAGCAGGATTTTAGATTGCTGCTTCTCTTATCTTTTCAAAATCACTGTTACTTGGCTCACTACATCCACTGAGCTTGCCATTAAGGCCGAAAAGGCCAAATCCAAGACAACCCTTCCCCCTGAATACTCCCAATTCTCATCAGTATTCTCCAACACTCTGAAAACCCTTGACCACCTTCTGCCCTTGCACCCCTATGATCACAAGACCAATCTGAAGGACATGTTTGTCCCTAAGATAAATAAGGTTTACCCCTTATCCTCCCCTAAGCAACAGGCCATGGAAGCATTTCTCAAAGAGAACCTTCAGGCTGGGAAGATTCATTCTTTCAAATCCCCTCAAGCTTTATCCTTCCTCTTTGTCAAGAAAAAGGATAGCAAACTCCACCCCTGTCAGGATTACAGGTATCTTAACAAGCATACTGTTCATGATGCCTATCTGCTTCCCCTCATTTCCAACCTTATCAACAAGCTCTATGACACTCAGCTTTTCACTAAGTTTGACATTCAATGGGGCTATAACAACATCTGTATTTGCAATGGACATCAATGGAAAGCCACCTTCATTACACATAAGGGGCTCTTTAAACCCATGGTGATGTTCTTCAGTTTGAACAACTTACCTGCTACTTTTCAGCATTTCATGAATGATTCATTCCATGATATGATTGCTGAAGAATGGCTCATCATCTATATGGACAACCTTCTCATCTCCTCCCCTGATGCTGACACCCATCAGGAACGCACCTCCCATGTCCTTCAATGAATAATGGAACTTGATCTTCATCTCAAACTGGAGAAATGCACCTTTACTGCTTCCTAGGTTGAATACCTTGGGATGATTGTTCATCCTGGTGAACTTTCTATGGACCCTGTTAAGCTTGCTGGTATCTCCCAGTGGCCCACTCCTTTTAAAGTCAAGGATATCCATTCCTTCCTTGGCTTTGCTAACTTCTACAGGTGATTCATCCCCAACTGCTCCACTATTGCCTGTCCCCTCCTCAATCTCATCAAGAAATCCATGGCATGGTCTTGGTCTCCTGCTGCTCAGAAAGTCTTTGACTCCCTCAAGGCTATCTTCTTATTGCAACCAGTATTGCAGATGCTGAATCTTGCTCACCCATTCGCCATTGCCACCAATGCTTCCACTTATGCATCTGGTGGTATCCTTCTCCAAACTGATGAGAACAGGGATTGGCACCCCTGTTCTTATCTTTCCCAGACATTCTCCACTGCTGAGCAGAACTATGATATTTAAGACCATGAACTCCTTGTGGTCATTCATGCCCTGAAAGCCTGGAGGCAATACCTCCTCAGCTTCTCTACTTCTGTTTAGATTTTCACTGATCACAAAAACCTGACCTATTTTAAATCCCCTCAGAAGCTTAATCAATGACAAGCTTGCTGGCTTCTTGACATTGTTGATTTTGACCTACAACTTTCCCATGTTGCTGGTACCTCTCTTGCTGGGCCTGATACCCTCTCTTGCTGCCCTGATTTTTGTCCTGATACTTCTCAGGATAATCAGGAAGTTACCCTTCTTTCCCCTGAACTCTTTGTCAACCTTATTGATGATTACCTCTCTACTTATATTAAGGAGCATCAACAGAGTGACCCCCTTTAACTCTTTATCCTGCAAAAACAGGATGCTTCCACAGATGAGAACTTCCTCCACTCCCACACCTCTGACTGGAAGGAAATTGATGGGTTACTCACTTACTGTAACTGCATCTTTATTTCCTCCTCTATTAACCTCCATTGTAAAATCCTTCAATGCTGTCATGATCACCCCTTTGCTGGCCACCCTGGTTATTTGAAAACCTGACAACTCATCACTGCCAAGTTTTGGTGGCCCAGCCTTGCTGCTTTCATCTGCAACTATGTTGCCAGCTGTCCCATTTGCTAGTAGAATAAAGCAAACACTTACCCCTCAACACCTGCTCTTTTCCCTATCTGCTCTACTGCCACTTGCCCCTTTTAGCAAATCTCCTGTGATCCAATTACTGATCTTCCTCCATCTTCTGACTTTGATGCCTTGCTGGTCATGGTTGACCATGGGCTTACAAAGGGGGTAATTCTTTGCCCCACCAAGAAATCCATTACTGCTGAGGGCATTGCCACCCTTTTCTTCTACAAAGTCTACCTCCATTACAGTCTCTATAATAAGATTATCTCTGATCGAGGCCCTCAGTTTGCCTCCACCTTTGCTAAGGAGCTTGGGAAACTCCTTGAGTATAATCTCTCCCTCTCTACTACATACCATTCTCAATCTGATGGTGAAACTAAATGAGTAAACCAGAAGATTGAGATGTACATCCACATTTACTATGGCTCTAACCCCACTGAATGGGCTGATTCTATTACCCATGTCAAATTTGTCCACAACTGCTGCCCCCACTCCATTACAGGGCAATCCCCATTCTATCTCATAATGGGATATGAACCCCATGCCCTTCCTTCTATCATTGACAAATCACTAATGCCTGCTATTGCTGACCACACTAAGGCACTCCTTGCTGCCCATGATGAAGCACGTGCTGCCCATGATCTAGCCCACCAAACCATGGCATCCCACATCCACTTCACCTTTTCCCCATTCACCAAAGGAGATAAAGTGTCACTAGAAGCCCATAATTTGAAATGGGTTATTGTTCACCCAAAACTCTCCCCCAAACAGGAAGGACCCTTTACTATCACAGAAGTCCTTTTCCCAATCACCTACTGCCTCTGTCTTCTGTTCACATGGAAAATCCACCCAGTATTTCATGTGTTACTACTATTGCCCTATTGCAAAAATGATGTTCATGGAAAGAATTTCCCCACTTCACCCCTGGACCTTATAGAAGATGAGGAGGAATATGAATTAGAGCAGATATTAAAACATCAAGGCCTCCTGAGTAACTGTCAGTTTCTGATCTGATGGAAAGGGTACTTAGCAGAAGACAACTCCTGGGAACCAGAACAGAACTTGAAATGTTCCCAGTCCACTCTGGATGAGTATAAACTCCTCTACCCTCACCATTTCCCCTCATTCACTTCACTTCCTCCTCCCACTAAGAAAACCACCTGTTACAAATAGTCATGGCCTTCTTCATAGATCAAGGTTTTTGCTCTTGCAACACACCTCTTGACACTCCACCAGTGTCAACATCACAGCTTCCCACTAAGGGAGCCCCTGTTGAGCCCTCTTTTATGTCTTTCCCATTGTCTCTTACAGATACTCATTTCTCTTCTCCTCTTTCTGTGCTCACATTTGAGCTCCCTTCAGAGGATTTTGTAGCCTTACTCCCTGCTATTTCCATTGGCCCAGCCATCATCGCTCCTATCCCTGTCCCTTCTCCTGCCATTGATACCAGATCTACTGGAATTCTCAGCATCAATCTCCCACTTTCAGCCCATGCCCTTTGTCAGGGCACCCCATCACCTGACTACACCCACCAGGTCATAACCTATGTCATGGACTCATGCCTCACTATCCCCATCAGGTCCCACCTTGACATGTTCTCACTTCTCTGGCTCCTTTACCAGATTTACATGCAGCTTCTCCATTTCCCTTTCCTCACCTCCACCCTCACCCATATCCCTCACACTCAGGTCTCCCTCGCTCAAGCCCTGATTATGTCTATTCACCAAAAACTTCTCTCCAACATTGAAGCTCTTGCCTATTAGCTTGAAATGGGCAAGTTCCTCACTGACCTCAACTGCTACATGTGTGAGCTGGCTACCACTCAGGGATATACTCCTACCACTCCTTCTGCATTCTCCTCACCTCTTGATGATGACAAACTTGCTGCTCTCAAATGTGCTGAAGCCTGGTGGACCAGTCTTCATGGAGATGGTTACCTTCCTCCTTTCCACCCTTACTTTCATGAGGCCTGCTTTCACTGCTGCTGCCTGGGCCACATCCACATTAACTGCCTGTCCTACTAGTGCCCCTACTGTCTCCACTGGCACCCTGGACATACTCAAGCTCATTGCCCAGCTCAATGTCATGTCATTGACCCACTCATCTCCTCCTCTGCCTCTTCCTCTTCCCATGGCTCATCCCACACCTCCTCTCATGGTTCCTCCTGCTCCTCTCACTGCTCCTGTGGCTCCCACTGGTCCCAGGGCTCCTATCACTGCCCTCCTGCAGCTCTATTACCCCCTCTGCCTTCTTATCACACTGATGATGACTTCTGTGATGACATCATTGATGAGGTTGGCTGGGCCAACATCACTGGCTCCCCTGAACCCTCCTATGATGCCTTCTGAGGTGTCATGAGTCTTCCACCCCTAGCAGGGGGGTAATGTTATGATTTCTCTTTTCTTTCTCCTTTCTCCTTTTTTCTCTTGTCTTAGCTTCTGCTCTTCATGCACCAAGGGTGCTTTCTTGTTCACTTCTCACAATAGATTCCGCTTTTCTTGTGTTCTAGCCTTGGCCAGACCACTCTCTTGTTATGCCCTTTGCCCAGGCCTTCTATCTCTTAATTAGCTGACTTATAATCATTCCATTACTTTCCATCTGTTTTCACATGGATACCTTACTCATTATTCAGTAGCATAATTACTCTGTACATCTCTGCTTAAACCTTGTTAGCTGTACTATAAAGTAGCATACTTTCTGTCTTCTTTTCTTCACACTACTTCTACCTTGTGATTACCTTACAGTTCTCACATCTCCATTACTCCTTGTACCTACATACTTGGAATCCACTGCTTGTGTCCTGGCACCTAACCAGAGGATCATCAGCATCTAATCTCAGCACACTCCTGGAAGTGTAGCTGATATCACTAAGGCACAATGCTTTGTTTGTTGCCTTCACTTGTCTTGAAGCTTATCTTCAGTTTGCTTCTTCCACTTTACCCACAGCAAGGTCTACACCTGTCCCTACCTGGGCCTAGCATAACAAAAGGGGTCCAAGTAAATGCATGAGAATTCTT
This sequence comes from Pulveroboletus cf. rosaemariae, assembly GCA_038089275.1. Taxonomy (NCBI): domain Eukaryota; kingdom Fungi; phylum Basidiomycota; class Agaricomycetes; order Boletales; family Boletaceae; genus Pulveroboletus; species Pulveroboletus cf. rosaemariae. Next base: position 33,292 of record JBBPKN010000496.1, read on the forward strand.
CTATTGTTGTTCTACAGAGTAGGTATACTCCATAGTTACCTGGAAATGAGCAGCTTTTGAATACCATTCAGCAATGGTGGAAAGAATCATATCCAGGTTATGAATGCAATAGGCTAGATAGAACATGAGTTCTATTTCATAATATCCAATGAGTATATTGTCATTAGTAATCTTAGCAGTGACAACATAGTTCTGGAACTCAGTGGTATACTTAGTGAGGGAAGGCATCCAGTTGCCTCTCTTTTCCTGCTTCATCTGTGTGTTTGCTAGCCAGTAAATGGTAGTATTTACAGTGTCTGGTTGTTGGAAAACTTTCAGAAATGCAGAGGTAAAATGGGAAAAATTTTCCCATGGTAATGGTGGTACCAGAGAAGCATTTCTTCCTGTATGTAGCAGCCCATGACTGCACTGGCCCCTTGGTCATGAACAAAAGGGTGAAGGCAATCTTCTTTTTATTGGACTTATAGACTGCACTATTGATAAAGAGGTAGAATTGAACTGTGTCCAGCCAATTCTCAGCCTTGGATCTATTGCCATTGAAGTTCTCAGGGGCACTAAGATAAAGTTTAGCCAGCTTAGTGACAGTGGTGGTGGAACCAGACATGGTGGCAGGTAAGGGTTGGGGAAGTGTTATAAAACTGTGACATATTCTGGGTGTACTCTGAATAACTCTGGAGTGGATGGGGCTTGGCTTTACCTTATATGGTGTGCCCTTATGCTAGTATTGGATGCCCCAATTTACAGAGGGGTTGGAAACTACTGAAGGTCCAGAATAGGCCATAGAGCTTTTTCCAACAAGAGGTATGATGTTAAGTCATGGAGTAAGTTGTGAGACTTAGTATAGAGTACAACATCAAGTTGTGAAGCAGAAGGGGGTCTAAGGGAATCATAATGTTGTGTTATGGCCAATATTCAAACTCAAGTGCAAGATACAGAGCTACAGTACTTATACCTTAGAGAGGCAGATTATTTAAGAAGGGAATGGAGATGTGAAAGGAGTTGTCTCATAAGCAAAGCAGGTGCCAATGCATCCTGGATACAAATGGAGATATTAGAGGAGACAATGTTGAATAATGTTAAACTGAAAACTAAATGATGACAGGGAGAAGCAAGGCAGAAAGAAACAGGAACAGGTAGTAAAATTGAAGAAACTATGGAGTTGTATTGGAATGGCATGGAGTTAGTGTAGGTAAAGTTGTAGTCAATCATTAGGTAGGAAAAGACAGAGGTAAAGAGAACTAGGAAATATGCAGCTTAAAATATGAAAGCAACTGGAGTTACACTGGAGACATAGTGGAGTTAACCTATTAGCATGGGATATGATAGTATTCCCCTCTTAAGGCCTGAACCCCTGAAGGCTGTTAAGCATGTGCCTTCAATTAATAAGTGAGTGGAGTGGGCATCAGGGTTTAGCTGGCCAGAAACCCATAAAAGCAAATATCACCCCAGAAACCTTCACACTAGTTCCTTTCATCATGTCTTTATTTGCTGACATTCACACCTGGTCTAATGAATGCCTTGAGAAGCATGTTGAAGATGAAGAGGAGCTTGGCAATGTGAAGTATGCCAAGTGGAAGCAGCAGGGGAGAGTGAGGAAAGAGAAGGAGGCTTGGAAGAAAGCAGAGAAGGTGTGGAAAGTGGTGAAGGCAGTCCAGAAATGGGTGAGTACTGGAAGTGCAGTCAGGGCCTAGCACTCAAACCTGGCTTAGATGGAGAAGCTTTTCGAAGCCCAGGTAGGGTCAAGTTGCAGCAATGGCAAGAAAAGAGTGGAAGAGGAACCAGAGTGCCAGAGATGTGATGACTAGAGGCTGGAATGCAAGGTGGGCCCAGGCAAGTCAACATCATGCCTTGCCTGTATAGAGGCAAAGGTAAGGTGTGACTGCCCCAGCCAGAAAAAGCTGAAGAGGAAGTGAAGACAGAAGACAGGAGAGGAAGGGATGTCCAGAAGCAGGGTAAACTCCAAGGAGACAAAGGAGGGCCTTTAGCAGATGGCTGAGGGCTGTTGTCTGATGGAGGCATCAATAAGGGAGGTAGGTGGGAAGATATGGTGGAAGGCAAAGTGCAAGAACTGGCTGCTGGGGCAGTTAATTGATATGTTGGGAAAGGCATGGGTGGCTGAAACTGGAAAAGCTGGGAGTTCAGGAAGCAAGGACAGAAAGATTGATGAGGTGGCAGTGGAGCTGTTGGAACTTTGCACAGAGGTTGGTGGGATTTCTGTAGTAGACAATAGAGTCAAGGAGGTCATGTAACTTAGATTGCAAGATCCATTACTTAATTGGCCCATTATAATGGCCCAGGTTTGTCTGGATAACAGAGATGAAACTCCACAACAGTCTTTAAAGCATGACCTAATTCAGTGGCAAGGAGCCATGAGGTCTCCTTATTAGTATCCTCATAACCTGGTTACTTAACCAAATATAGTAATTTGCAGTTCCTTTGCCTATGATCTATCTTTAAGTCTAGGATTTCAGAGATCTCAAATTCCAGTTTACCATCAATCTCAACTGGGAGTTGGGGTGATTGCATACAATCAGGAATCACATTGGGAACAGAGGATTTGAGTTGAGAGACATGAAAGACTGGATGAACAGACTTCATGTTCTCTAAAAGATGGAGTGTGAAGAACAGTAAGCCTGCCTAAGCAATAATGGGATAAGAACCTAAGTTCTTTTCAGCAAGTTTCTTGAATGGCTAAGTAGTCCTGAAGAACTTAGCCTTGATGAATACCTGGTCACCTACTTTAAAGTCTAGTGCCAGAGATTATTGGACATTTGTGGGTTCTTGGTATCTGACTTGGGTGGCAGCTATTTCTTCATGAAGGAAGGTGTGGAGAGAGTCAAGGTTAATGGTGTATTCTCAAGCTTGAATAGAGGTAAGATCACATTCTGGGTACACAGAGATGTTCAGATGGTAGCCCTTGTTGGCAAAGAAAGGGAAAACACCTGTGGTAGCATTAGAGGCATTGTTATAAGCAAACTCCATAAGGGCAGGAGTTTGGACCAGTTGTCCTGCTGATAGTTGCAAGAAATGCATAGATACTGCTCCAGGGTTTGGTTCATTTGCTCAGTTTGACTGTCATCCTCCAGATAATACCCAGAGGTGAAGTGGAGGTGGTTATTGAGGGCTTGACCCAGGGAATGGAAGAAATGGGAAATGAACTTGGAACCTTGATCAGAGGTGATGTGGGAGGGAACTCTGTGTTTGGAGAAAACATGGAGTAAGAAAAGTTTAGCAAGCTCTGGGGAGGTCACCTTGTCATCTGTAAAGATGAAGATGCACTGCTTTAATAGATGATCTACAATGACAAGGATGGCAGAGTGACCAGAGGAAGCCAGGAGCTGTTTAATGAAATCCATAGAGATGGAATTCCACAGCTTTTCTGGGATGGGAAGCTGCTTGAGGAAACCATAGGGTTTGTGATGGGGTACCTTGGCACAGGCACAAGCTGTACATGAAAAAATGTACTCTTTAATGAATGCTTGAATGCCAGGCCAGGTATATTCTTAGCAGATGAGCTCTAGTGTCCAATTCTGACTAAAGTGTCCAGATAAGGGGTGGTCATGCTTGTAGTGGAGAACCTGGAGGCAGATATTGGAGGCATCAGGAACATAGATGCAGTTGTTCAGATGCAAGAAGCCTTCTAGGTCTTTAGACCAATGAGAGTCAGATGAGAGGATGCTGGACAAGTGGGTAGAGGCAGTGGAATTAGAAGGGAGTGCCAAGAGAATGTCACAATGGAGGGTTTTGATGTCAAAGAGGAATGTGGACTGGAATACCAGAGACACTAGGGAGGAAGCCTGGAGAGATGCAGTGAGTTGCTCCTACATGAATATGGGTCAGAAGTTATGTGAATTAACAAGGGCATAGTCACTGTTCCCCTCTCTGGAATAGACATTCCATTGTCTAGTTAAAGCATTCAGGTTTAGCACCTAAATGACCAGGGTGAAAATAGATAATCAGATTAAACTGAGAGAGAAACCCCAACCACTGGGCTTGCCAGTGGGTCAGAAGTTTAGATGTAGCAAAGTATTCCAGGTTCTTGTGATTGGTAATGACATTCACTGGAGAACCAGAACCTTTGAGGTAATGACACCAGGTCTTGAATGCAGTGAAAATAGCAAGAAGCTCCTTATCATGGGTATTATAGTTGAGTTCAGGTGCAGTGAGCATATGTGAATAGAAAGCAACAGGGCAGATCTCATTGTCCAGGCACCAGAGTGAGAGGATTCCAGTGATTGTGTAATCTGAAGCATTAGTCTCAATGATGAGAGAAGCATTGGAGACCCAATGGGTCAGAATAGGAGCAGAAGTAAAAGCATCCTTGAGGTGCTGGAAAGCAGTGTGACAAGAAGCATCAAAATTCCAATAAGCAGACTTGCAGGTGAGGCATGTTAGGGAAATGACAATGTTAGAGTAGTCCTGGATAAAGCAGTGGTAGAAATTAGCAAAACCAAGGAAAGACTGAATATCTCGAACTTTGCAAGGCTCAGGCCAATTCAGAATGGATTGAACCTTTTCAGGGGACATAGTAAGCCCTGAAGAAAAGAGCTGGTAACCAAGATACTCAATGAAATCAGTATGGAATTTACATTTCTCAGGTTTGGCAAAGAGGCTGTGTTTCTGGAGGCAGTGGAGGATGTCTCAGACATGCTCAATATGAGATATCCAGTCAGCAGAGAAAATTAGGATAT
>JBBPKN010000497.1:0-37975 GCA_038089275.1 Pulveroboletus cf. rosaemariae
ACTCCAACTCCAACTCCAACTTCAACTCTTACTTCCTCGCCTCCAACTTCAATCAATCCAAGCTCGTCACCCTCGGGTAAGAGTACGGATACCGGGGTGATCGCAGGAGGTTTTGTTGGTGGTGTCGTCGGAATTGCGCTGATCGCCGGCGTTTTCATTTTTTTGAGGAGAAAGCCTCAAACGCCGCTGCCGGAACCTGCCTATCCTTCCCCTACTTATACAGATATACCTTTCCAATTGAAAAAAATTAGGCTTTATGTGAGTAAAGAGGTGCCTTGAAAGAATTTAACTGTCTAATAATATTCCAGGACCCGTCTGACCCTAGTACATTCCCGAAGTTTGAGCCTCCAGACATCACGCGGGCTGGATCATCAGGCGACGTACACGTTCCATCCGCTAAAAACTCCACTCCTTCAGTGCATCTCGGGCACTACACTGGTGTGCCGGAAATATAATACAAGGGCAGGAGAGACTCCCATTTCAGATTGCATCAGGAAATTGTCAACTTACTCTTCCATGCTTTTTACTGCTTTGTGGTCATAAATGACATCCTGAAAAGCACAGAAGTACCAAAACTCTGAAAAGCTCCACATTTTTGCCCTCAAAATCACAGAAGTAAGCAAAGTATTAAGATTACTAGTGCTACTTTAGCAGTATGTAGCATAGATATATGAAGAGCCAAAAAGTCCACAACTTGCCTAGAAATACAGTGACTTTAAAAAGTGTTCTAATATCTAACCTAAATTCAGGGTATGAAGCATTCTGCAAATACCTGTGGGAATTTCATTTCACTTTGGTGAGACCAAATTTAGTACTTACTCTTGGCTACCATTTGGCCCAGTGGCTGTGGAGATATGACCATTTGAAAACAAAGATATTATTGGAATGCTTTATGTACTTTTCATGTGAATACTATTATTATGATAAGAATATGATATATTTAATGTTGTTTGGTGATGCAAACAAAGATATACATGTAAATAATGTGTCTGAGCTTTAAAATGTTCTTATACTCCTTGATTCCATAGTTTAACCACCATATAATTCCTCTTTGCTGATCAAAAAGCCAATATTCTTGCTTAGCTTGATGCTGGTTAATCTGCATGCTCTATTACCACTGATCTCCATGTTGGCCTCTCTACTATATCCAAGCTTTGCTTCCAAGAGTATTTAGACTTGAAAAAATCATTTGGTGGTCCATTATCTGCTTTATAAACAAAACCCTTATAACTAGAGGATAAAGGTCAGGTTCTAGTGCCTTGGTGGTGCACAAACCTGAGGAAAGGTTGTACTTTAGAAACTCCAGAGATATCCAGAGACTTTCAGAGAGATTTGAGAAGGGTTTCATTAATCAAATGGGACTTGGCTTTATTTTATGTGATATACTCTTGTACTTTCCAGTAATCTGATTTACAAAAATGTTAAGGGTAGAAAAGAGAGCAATCTTGATGCTTAATAAGAGGGACAGGTGAGATGAGAAGAGTTGAGTCTAGTTATGAGAGTGGAACCTTACAATTCCTTCAAGAATATTGCTTGGCTCTAAAGATGCTCCAGAGTAACCTGAAGGGTCAGAGTGAGCCTAAGGGCTTGGGCAGAGTAAGAACAATAACAAGAGTATGTTTATGTCAATAATCATACTAAGGTACAAGATATAGAATTATAGTACTTATATTTCAGAGAGGCAGAACTATCTAAGAGTGTAGCAAAGTAAGACAGGTGCAAATTCAGAAGTGAAGCAGATGTCTAAATATCTAAAAAACAAATGGAGATATCAGGAAAGACAATGTTCAATCATATTAGACTGAAACTGAAAGATGACAGAAAGAAGTGAGAAGAAACAGGAATAGAAATGAAAATGGGAACAGTGACAGTAACTAAAAGTGGGACTAGTAATGGAGTTATATCAGAGTAGTCTGAAGAGGTGAAGTAAAACTAAAATAGTACTTAACTGGAACAGAAATAGAACTAGAAATAGAATAGGGTGGAGTGGAAGCACAGGCCAGGGAAGTATATACTGACAGAAGGGTGGGAAGCATACATGTATAGTGTTATAATCGATAACTTCTGGTAAACGTTCTTAACCCTAGTCTGGGGTTCCGGATACTGATAGCGGCCACAAGAGTATGAGAAAGTAGATGATGATAAAGGAGTACTAGTGAAGACACTGCACTGAAGGTACAAGTGCTCAAGACTGGGGAGTCTTGAGACGTCTATGCTACAGTTTATATATGCTACAGTAACGCGCATGGACCAAGACCCTGATGGGAATATTCCCATGGACCCTGCACGGCGATCAAAAAGAAGAGAAGCACTCGTGGGAATAGCCAATGGCTGAAAAGGAGCGAGGCTTCTAAAATGGAAGAACAACGGAAATGAAAGAGGGCTGGAAGACATGAGGCTAACCCTATGCCCTGGGTCTAGACCAGTCATGTGACCCATCACGTGCCCTGATAAGATAAAAGATTAGATAACCACATGGAGAAGATAAGATAAGGTCACGTGATCAAAGTTTTGAAAAAAGCGGACTATAACATATAGCTGAGGTGGAGTGGAGTGGTGACAGAGAGCCAGAGTTGCCTGGAGAAGAGTTAGAGGGTTAAATTGGCTTACAAGATATAAGAACCAGTTATAAGCTGGGTCAGGATTGGGTTGGAGTTGAGTTAGAGGTATGGGATATGACAGCATAAGGGCTTCTTGCTACTGCTAAATAAGAGAGACTTATTCTAACCCTAACTCCATCTAAGGGCATTTCTTCTACTGATGAGCTTTTGTGGCTAGTGGCTTTAACTAGGCATAGATAAAAGGAAGGGATGAGCCTAGTCAAGACTGTGAAGAGATATACCTCAGCTAGGCCTTAAGGGAGAACTCCCAAGAAATTACTTGTAAAAGCCTAAGACTCAAGTGATAAAGACTAGAGAGCTAGCCCTCTACACTCTTGCCCTTATATATTGTCTAAGGACTACTGCTGACTAATACATGAACTACTAATTAGAAAATGCCCCAAATCCTGGGCTAATAGATAAGAACTAGAATGAGGAAAAAGCATAAAGTAAAGATTAAGAAATATTAGCAAAGGACAGGCATGGATATAAGGGAAAAATGGAAGAGAAGGGTTTTATGGAATGGAAGTGCAGGGTCAGAGATACTGTACCCATGAGGATAGAGATCTTCTGCCACAGATAAGATCCAATTTAAGATCTGCCACAGATATATCTAGATGAGATCTAGATCCAGATCAGATCCAAATGAAATCCATGAAGATTAGATGGAAGGCAGTTTCCAGGAAGATCCAGGGAAGATTCATGTCAGGTGACTAACTATTACATGACCACTGCTAGAAAAAGGAAATAATAAATACTTTTAAAGAATGGAACCACAGACTAGGAATAAGCTGAAAAAGGGTTATTTTGTGCACAATCACATGATGTCACATGACTGGTTCTAGTGCTGAAGTGTCACTTCATAACATTATTCAAGCTTTTTCTCACCAATATTTACCATGCTGTTTATTTTATTTTCTTTCATTGGGCAGATAATACTGTTTAGGTTACCAAAGCATTGTTTAATATCATTAATCAACCTCTTCATCCCAATATAGTCTGCCAATACTTGAAAAAGAATGGCATGAAGTTATTTTCAAGCAAAAATAACCTCTTTTTTCAGCTAGATATTACAAAGCTCATTTAGATTTTGCCTATATATATAAGAATTGGATCATAGAGGACTGAAAGAAGGTGATATGGTCTGATAAGACTAAGATCAATTACCTGGGGTCAGATAAAAAGATATGGATATGGAAAAAGCCAGAAGAAGATCTTAGTAATAGATTGGTAAAAGAATCTGTAAAGCATGGAGTAGATTCTTTGATGATATGGGAATGTATGACTTGGAAAGGGATTGAATATGCCACTAGGACTGATGGTAGGATAGATGGAAATCTCTACCTTTTAATTTTAAAGAAAAAACCATGGAGTATTATGATCTTAATTTTTCTGATATTATTTTTCAGCAGAACAATAACTTTAAGTATATCTGCAAAAAGGTCAAGAAATGGCTAGAAGGGCAGGATTTTAGAACCATGGTATGGCCTGCATAGTCTTCAGATCTCAACCCCATTGAATATCTCTGGTGGTATCTTAAGAAAAGGCTATTATAAACTGCAACATACTCTGGGGATACTTTAGATAACTCTTGTTATGTTTCCTTTTTTCCTTTTCTCCTTTCTTTTTTTTCCTCTTAGCTTCAGCTCTTCTCGCACCTTGGGTGCTCTCTTGTTCATTTTTTACTATAGATTCTGCTCTTCTTGTGCTCTAGCTTTGTCTAGACTGCTCTTTTGTTATGCCCTTTGCTCAGGCCTTCTATCTTTTAATTAGCTGACTTATAATCATTCTATCTCTTTCCATCTGTTTTCATATGGACACTTTACTTATCATTTGTCAGCATGATTACTTATTTCATCTCTGCTTTAACTCTATTAGTTTTACTATAAAGTAGCATGTTTCCTAGAGCCCTCTCCCTCATGCTACTTCTATCTTGCGATTACCTCACAGTCCTTGCATCTCCACTACTCCTTGTACCTATGTACTTGGAATCCATTGTTTGTGTCCTGGCACTTAACCAAAGGATCATCAGCATCTGATCTTGGCACACCCCTGGGAATGTAGCTGGTACTACTAAGGCACAACACTTTGTTTGTCACCTTCCACTTGTCTTGAAGCTTGCCTTTGGTTCACTTCATCCTCTTTACCCACAGCAAGGTCTACGCCTGTCCCTACCTGGGCCTAGCATAACAACTCTGAATTAAATGGGGCTTGGCTTTACCTTATGTGGTGTACCCTTATGCTAGTACTGGGTGCCCTAATTTACAGAGGGGTTGGAAGTTGTTGAAGGCCCAGGATTGTTAAAACATATATCAATCTCCTTTCTAAACAAAACTCTTATGGCTAGAGGGCAAAGGTCAGGTTCCAGTGCCTTAGTGATGCACAAACCTGAGGGAAGATTGTCTTCTAGAAACTCTGGGGATATCCAGAGACTTCCAGAGGGATTTGAGAAGGGTCAGTTGATTAAATGGGACTTGGCTTCATCTTATATGATGCATCCTTGTACTTTCTGGTGTCCTGATTTACATAGATATTGGATGTGGGGAAGAAGGCTGTCTTGGTGGTCAACAAGAGGGACAGGCAAGATAAGGAGAGTTGAGCCTAGTTATGGGGGTAGAACTTTACAATTCCTTCAAGAATCTTGCTTGATCTCAAAGATGCTCTGAAGTAACCCAGAGGGTTAGAGTGAGCCTTAAGGGCTTGATCAGAGTAAGGATGATGACAAGGGGGTATTTATGTCAATATTTATACTAAGGTACAAAATACAGGACTACAGTACTTATACCTTAAAGAGGCAGAACTATCTAGAAGTATAGCAAAGTAAGACAGATGCAAACTCAGAAGTGAAGCAAATGTCTAAATATCTAAGAAATGAATGGAGATGTCAGAGAAGACAATGTCCAATCATGTCAGACTGAAACTGAGAGGTGATAGGATAAAGTGAGGGAAAACAAGGAATAGGAATGGAAATGGGAACAGTAACAATAACTGAAAGTGGGACTAGTAATGGAGTTATAACAGAGTGGTTGTTATAAAGTTGTGATGTACTCCAGGAGTACTTCAGATAACTCCAGAGTGGATAGGGCCTGGCTTCATCTTATGTGATGTGCCCTTATGCTAGTACTGGATGCCCCAATTTATAGAGGGGTCAGAAACTATTGAAGATCTGAGATAGGCCATAGGGCTTTTCCAACAAGAGGTATGACATCAAGTTGTGAAGCAGGAGGGGGTCAAAGGGAATCATAACATCATGTTATAGTCAATATTCAAACTAAAGTACAAGATACAGAGCTATTATACTTATACCTCAGAAAGGCAGATTATCTAAGGAGGGAATGGAGATATAAAAGGAGTTGTCTCATAAGTGAAGCAGGTGCCAATGCATCCTGGATATGAATGGAGATGTCAGAGGAGACAATAACAAATAATGTCAAACTGAAGACTAAATGATAATAAGGAGAGACAAGGCAGAAAGGAACAAGAACAGGAAGTGAGATTGGAGGAACTATGGAGTTGTATCAGAATGGTATGGAGTTAACATAGGTAAAGTTGTAATCAACATTAGGTAGGAAAAGATAAAGGTAAAGGAAACCAGGAAATACACAGCTTAAAGTGTGAAAGTAACTGAAGTTGCACTGGAAACATAGTGGAGTTGATCCATTGGCATGGGATGTGACAATGGTCCAGAGAAGACAAAGTGAAACTAAGGTAGTACTTAACTGGAATAGAGATAGGACTGAAAATGAAATAGAGCAGAGCAGAAGTAAAGGGTTGGGGAGTATATATTGATGGAAGGTGAGGAGCATACATGTGTAGCTGGGATGAAATGGAATGGTAATGGAGGGCTGGAGTTGCCTGGAGAGGAGTAAGAGGGCTAGAGTGGCTTACTGGGTACAAGGACCAGTTGTAAGCCAGGTCAGAATTGGGTCAGAATTGGGTTGGAGGTATGGAATATGACAGTATTTCCCCCTTAGGCCTGAATCCTTGAAGGCCATTGGCCTGGGGTGTGAAAGATACTGGCATATGATCTGGGATAGTATGGTAATGGGCATGTGATTGTGCATTTAGTAACATTGGGGAGGTAGAGCAGAGGAATGTGGAGGTAATGGGCATGTGACCTTGTTTAGTGACAATGGGGTGGAAGAGTGGAGTTTTTCAGCTTGCTTATAAATAAAAATGGGGACTTCATGGTAACTTGTCCTTCTGTTATTACTACAACATGGCTGCCTTTAATAACATCATAACATGGACAGATGAGTGGATCATGGAGCTTACCAACAATAACAAGGCATTGAGTAATGCCAAATATGCTGAGCACAAGAGGTGTGCAAAGGTAAGGAAAGAAGAAGAGTGGAGAAGGGCAGAAGAGGCCTGGAAGGCCACAGAGGAGGCTGCCTGAAGGCAAGTTGAGGAGGCTAAGAGGGCCCAGTGAGTGGCAGAGGCAGCTGTCCAAGAAAAGGTAAGTACCATGGTCATTCACCTAAGAGCAAGGTAGCTGAAGACCATTAGGTGGTGTAAGTGCAGGCTCAAGCAGGGCCCAGTAATGATAAGGGAAAGCAGAGGGCAGAGAAGACACCAGCATGCTGAAGGTGTGAGGATAGGGGAATGAAGTATGAGGTAGGCATGGGGAAGTCCATATCATGCTTGGCCTGCCAAGAGGCCAAGGTGAGGTGTAAGCATCCAGGAAAAGAGAAGCTAGTGTGGAAGTGACAATAGAGGGATGCAGAGAAGAAGTGGCCTGAGAAGAGGGCATGCTCAGAAGGAGCAAAGGGTGGCATCAAGCAGGTGGCAGAGGGCTGTCACCTGCTAGCAGTGACCATACAGGAGGTGGAGGGCAGGATGGTGCAGGAGATAAGAAGAGAGAACCAGCTGCTAGCATGGCTAGTCAACATCCTTGATTCCACATGGAAAGTGAGTGAAGAAGATGCAAAGAGTGGGTTAGAGAATGGTGAAGAGAAAGAGGTAGCAGGAGAGGTGGTGAAACTAGGGATGGAGATCTGGGAGGAAGTGGAGTGTTACATTTTCTCTTTTCTTTTCTCTTCCTTTCTCTTTTCTCCTATTTCTCTTCATAACTTCTGCTCTTCTCACACTTCTGGTGCTTCCTTGTTCACCTTTGTTCTTAGATTCTGCTCTTCTCATGCTCTAGCCTTGCCTAGACTGCTCTCTTGTTAAACCCTTTGCCTGGGCCTTCTATCTTTTAATCAGCTGACTCATAATTGTTCTATCTCTTTCCATCCATTTCCATATGAATACATTACTTGATCAATCTCTGCTTGAACCCTATTAGTTGTACTATAAAGTAGTGTACTTCCTATCTCCTCTCTCTTTATGCTACTTCTACCTTGCAATCACCTTACAGTTCTCACATCTCCGCTTGTCCTTGTATCTACATACTTGGAATCCACTATTTGTGTCCTGGCACTTAACCAGAGGATCATCAGTGTCTGATCTTGGCATACCCCTGGGAGTGTAGCTGGTACTACTTGGGCACAATACTTTGTTTGTTGCCCTTCACTTGTTTTGAGGCTTATCTTTCTGTTTGCCTCTTCCACTTTTTACAGCAAGGTCTATGTCTGTCTCTACCCAGGCCTAGTGTAACAAAAGAAGTAGCATATTCTACTTGCAGCTATTGTTGCTATAGTCCACTCCCACCATTCTGCCTAAACAACCTTTGCTGTTCAATTCCCTCTGGAATTCTCCAAGCTCAGATACTATCCTCTCCTACTTCCATTTGATGCTGACCTGCATTCACCCTCCTTTGACCAGACACATGGTCTACTGGTAGGGTGCACTGAGTGTACTAACAGGGAAATGTCACCAGGTGGGCAGTTCAATTTCTGCAGGATGTGAATTGTTCCTTTAAGACTTTAGTTAAAAACCATCTGACTCTTGGCAGTGCACTATGCCTTGGGACAGGACACCCCTGGTATTAGGCATTCTGGTACCACTCCAGAATTTCCCTAGTATTGATTAGTTTCTCCTGCTAGAGTGCCACTCTTTGGCAAGGTTCCTATGGGCAGGCATAGGGTAAAAGGTAAGGCCTGGTGGGCCTGAAAGCCAAGAGGCTTAGAGTAATGGGAAACCTAGCTATGAGGTGGGCAAGCTGTGGTCATGTGGTGGGACTTCCATTAGTTTGGTTGAGTTACCATGTGGGCCTGAGAGAACAGATACACAGGTCAGTTATTGATACCAAAGTAACTAGAGCTCTTCTCTTCTTGTGGGTTCACTGCTTCCTGACTGTAACATGTGTTGACAGTCATTATGGACCTGGAGTGACAGTCCAGGGACAGGGGTAGTAAAATGGTGCATTTGGCTCAAGGTATAAACAAGGTTGGGATTAGGGGTACTGGAAGAAATGTGTTACCCAGCAGCTGATGGTCCTGGTCTTGTTCTCTGACAATCACTATGTCTGGCTCTTCCACCTCTACTACCAAGCCTACAGAACTTTATCTTGGTGCCCCTGAGCACTTTGATGGTAATTGATCCAAGGCTGAGAACTGGCTGGATATAGTTCAGTTCTATCTCTTTGTCAACAGTGTGGTCTATAACTTCAATAAGAAAAAGATTGCCTTTGCTCTTTCATTTATGACCAAAGGGCCAGCACTGTCATGGGCTGCAACATACTGGAAGAAGTGTATCTCCAGCATGACTGTCACTATGGGAAAGTTTTCCCATTTTACTTCTGCATTCCTGGAGGTCTTTTAACAACAGGATATGGTCAATGCCACCATTTACTGGCTGGCCAACACACAGATGAAGCAGGGAAAGAAAGGTGAATGGATGCCTTCCCTTGCTGAGTATACTACTAAGTTCCAAAACTGCATTATCACAGCTAAAATCACTGATGACAATGTTCTTATTAGATATTATGAAACAGGACTTGCATTCTACCTTTCCTATCATATTCATAATCTGGATACAATACCCTCTACTATTGCTGAGTGGTATACTAAAGCTGCTCATTTCCAAGGTACTATGGAGTGCACTTGCTCTATAGAACAACAATGAAAGAATTCTTGCACATTTACCTGGACTTCCATGCTCCCCACCACATCCAAACTGGAAAAAGATCTGAATGCAATGGATATTAATGCCATAAAGAAGGGCCACCTAACTGAAGCAGGAAGGGCCTTCTGCATCAAAAACAAACTTGTTTTAAATGCCAGAAACCCAGTCATATTAACACCACCTGCCCCAATTTCCCCACTTCTTCCCCTTCCACTACCACCACCAAGGAAACTCTCCATGTCAAGATGGTCTTAGCTGAAGAACTGACAACAAAGATTAAGAAGGTTAGTAACAATAAATCAGATAATGGGGTAGTGAGAGTAGTTGTGAAAAAAGAAAGGAAGAAGAAGATGGAGAAGCAGGGTTTTTAAAATGGAGTACCTTCCCTATGCAAGGTACTCCCTCCTTCTCTTGTGCATCCATACTTGTATCCACTTCAAACAAATTTATAAAAATTGCAATTCAAGTTTCCCCCTTATTTCATGCCAAGAAAGTCATAGCCACTCATGCTCTCATTGACAGTAGAGCACAAATCAACTGTATAGACTAGGACTTTATCAAGAAGAACCAGTTCCCCACCACAAAACTCTCTGAACTAATTGTTATTCAAAATGTCAACCACTTGAAAAACAAAAAAGGCAAGATCACTTGAACTTGCAACCTCCTTCTTTACTTTGAAAAGACTGTTCTCCTGGTTTTCTGCTATGTCATCACATGTGGGAAGGAGAACATCATTCTCAGACACCTGTGGCTTCAGGCCACAAACCTCACTATTGACTGGATAGCAAACACACTTACCATTCCAGATTCCCCTTCTGACATAACCACATACTGCATCAACTCCATTCATAAACTACAGTTTGATGGACTCCTCAAAGATATTATTATCTCCCACAATGAACTTTTGATCCACTATCTGGACTATGTTACTCTGGAACAGTCAATCAATGACTTACTCTACAATTGAGATACAGGTCTTGTGTGTCAAACTACAAAGATCTTCTGAGGCCTGAGGGTGCTCAAATATTACTGAAGATGGATACTGGATAAAGACTTTGGTCTAGAGTCAACAGAACTAGGCAAAGAGAATAGGAAAAGAGGCAAAAGGCTTGGACTTGTGAAAGCTGAAAGCTCAAGTATGCAAGACTGGAATTAATCAGGCTTGCACCTCTCCTTTATATATGCTACAGAAGTGTGCACAGACCATGTACAATGGACTAGCCCTAAACTATAGTATAGTAAGCCATCCAATGGCAAAACCAGAGCAGGGACCTTGAAATACATAAAGCAAACATGAGGCAATCTAGACCAGCCTAGACTTGTGACCAAGTGAAGAGGTGAAAGTGTGAAGATGGGAATAAGTGAAAAGGTGAAGATGTGAAAGGGTCACATAATGTGACAATGTGAAGAGTTGCAAGGGTGAAGTGAAAATGAAGAAAATGTAATAAAAATTATAACAACAATTACCACTTTAGCAGGATCTTAGATCACTGCTTCTTCTATCTCCCTGAAATCACCATTGCTTGACTCACCACATCCACCAAGCTCACCATTGAAGCTGAAAAGGCTAAACCCAAGATAATCCTTTCCTCCAAATACTCCCAGTTCTTGTCAATATTCTTCAATACTCTGAAAACCCTTGACCATCTTCCACCCTCTCACCCTTATGATCATAAGATCAATCTGAAGGACACATTCATCCTGAAGATAGGTGAGGTTTACTCCTTATCTCCCCCTGAGTGACAGGTCACAGAAGAATTCCTTGAAAAGAATCTTTGGGCTGGAAAGATCCACCCCTTTAATTCCCCATAAGCTTTATCCTTCTTTTTTGTCAAAAAGAAGGATGGCAAACTCTGCCCTTGTCAAGACTATAGATACCTTAATGAACACACCATTCATGATGCCTATCCTCTTCCCCTTATTTCCAATCTTATCAATAAATTCTGGGACACTCAGCTTTTCACTAAGTTCAATATCTGTTGGGGTTATAACAATGTCCATATCTGAAATGGACACCAATGGAAAGCTGCCTTCATCACACATAAGGGGCTATTTGAACCTATGGTGATGTTCTTCAGTCTGAATAACTCACCCACTACTTTCCAGTAATTCATGAATGATTCATTCCAGGATATGATTGCTGAAGGATGGCTTGTCATCTATATGGACAACCTCCTTATCTCTTTCCCTGATGCTAACACTCATCAGAAACACACCTCCCATGTCCTTTAATGGATAATGGAACTTGATCTTCACCTCAAATTGGAGAAATGCACCTTTGCTGCATCCCAGGTTAAATACCTTGGGATGGTTGTTTATCCTGGTGAGCTTGCCATGGATCCCATCAAACTCACTGGCATTTCCCAGTGGCTCACTCCTTCTAAAGTCAAGGACATTCATTTCTTCCTTGGCTTTGCTAACTTCTACAGGCAATTTATCCCCAATTACTCCACTATTGCCTGTTCCCTTCTTGACCTCACCAAGAAAGCCATGGCCTGGTCTTAGTCTCCCACCACCCAGAAAGCCTTCAACTCCCTTAAGGCTATCTTCCTGTCACAGCTGATATTGCAGATGCTGGATCTTTGTTAAAACTTTATCCCAATAGAAGGAGATTGTTAAAAATCTATACCAGTATGGGTATACTTTTAACCAGTTCCTTTCTGAATGAAACCCTTGATGCTAAAAGAAGGTCATAACTCTGGAGGGCTCTGGAGGGCTCCAGGGGAATTTAGGAAGGGTTTCAATGATCAAATGGGACTTGGCTTCACCTTATGTGGTGCACCCTTGTACTTTCCAGTGTTCTGATTTACATAGATGTCAGAGGTGGGTAAGAAGGCTGTTTCTATGCTCAACAGAAGGAACAGGCAGGACAAGAAGAGTTAAGCCTAGTTATGGAGGTAAGATCTTGCAACTTCTTCAAGGATATTGCTTGGCCTCAGAGGTACTCCAGAGTAACCCAGAGGATCAGAGTGAGCCCAAGGGCTTGAGCAGAGTGAGGATGAAGACAAGGAGATGTTTTTGTCATTTTTGTTGATATTCATACTGAGGTACAAGATACAAAACTACAGTACTTATACCTCAGAGAGGCAGAACTATCTAGGAGTGTAACAAGATGAAACAGGTGCAAACTCAGAAGTAAAGCAGATGTCTAAATATCTGTTATAAACATTGCAATGTACTCTGGGGGTACTCTGGATAACTCTGGAGTGGATGGGGCTTGGCTTTACCTTATGTGGTGTGCTCTTATGCTAGTACCAAGTGCCCTGATTTACAGAGGGGTTGGAAACTATTGGAGGTCTGGGATAGGCCATAGGGCTTTTTCCCAACAAGAGGTATGATATCAAGTTGTGAAACAGGAGGGGTCTGAGGGGATCATAATGTTATGTTATGGTTGATATTCCAACTAAAGTACAAGATACAGAACTACAGTACTTATACCTTAGGAAGGCAGATTATCTAAGGAGGAAACAGAGATATGAAAGAAGTTGTCTCATAAGTGAAGCAGGTGCCAATATATCCTGGATATGAATGGAGATATCAGAGAAGACAATGTTGAATAATGTCAAACTGAAACTGTTACACTAGGCCCAGGTAGGGATAGGCATAGACCTTGCTGGGGATGAAGTGGGAGAAGCAAACCAAAGATAAGCTTCAAGATGAGTGGAGGGGAACAAATGAAGTGTTATTCCTTAGTGGTACCAGCTACACTCCCAGGGGTGTGCTGAGATCAGATGCTGATGATCCTCTGGTTAAGTGCCAGGACACAAGCAATGGATTCCAAGTATGTAGATACAAGGAGTAGTGGAGATGTGAGGACTGTGAGGTGATCACAAGGTAGAAGTAGCATAAGGAAAGAGAGGACAGGAAGTACACTACTTTATAGTACAGTTAATAGAGTTGAAGTGGAGATGGAATGAGTAATCATGCTGATGAATGAAGAGTAAGATATCCATGTGGAAATGAATGGAAAGAAATGGAAAGATTATGAGTCAGCTAATTAAAAGATAGAAGGCCCAGGCAAAGGGCATAACAAGAGAGTGGTCTAGACAAGGCTAGAGTGCAAGAAGAGCAGAAACTATATTGGAAAGTGAATAAGGAAGCACCAAAGGTGCGAGAAGAGTAGAAGCTATGATGGAAGAAAAGAAAAAGAAAGGAGAAAAGAGGAAATGTAACATTACCCCCCTGCTAGGGATGAAAGACTTGTGATACCTCAAAAGGCATCATAGGAGGGTCTGGGGGAGCTAGTGATGTTGGCCTAGCCAACCTCATCAATGATGTCATTGCAGAAGTCATTGTTGGTGTAATAAGAAGATGGAGGGGATGATAGAGCTGTGGGAGGGCGATGGTAGAAGCCCTGAGAGTGGTGAGATCTGTGGGAGTGGTGAGATGAGTGGGAAGAACCATGAGAGGAGGCACAGGAGGAACCGCAGGAGGAGGAGAAAGAAAAGGAGACAAGGGGGTTAGTGACATGGCACTGAGCAGGGCAATGAGCCTGGGTATGTCTGGGGTGCCAGCAGAGGCAGTAAGGGCATTGGTAAGAGGGACAGTTGATATGAATGTGTCCCAGGCATCAGCAGTGGAAGCCTCTAAGGTATAAGTACTGTAGTTCTGTATCTTGTACTTTAGTTTGAATATCAATCATAACACAATGTTATGATTCCCCCAGACCCCTCCTGCCTCACAACTTGATGTTGTACCCTACCCTAAGTCCCTCAACCTACTCCATGACTTGATATCATGCCTCTTGTTGGAAAAAAGCTCTACAGCCTATCCTGGACCTCTGATAGTTTCTGACCCCTCTGTAAATCAGGGCACTTGGTACTAGCATAAGAGTGCACCACATAAGGTAAAGCCAAGCCCCATCCACTCCAGAGTACATTGAAATATTTATAACATATTTTCACTACATTCAAGATTTGGCATCATTATCTTGAAGATTCTGGTACTCCAGTAAACATTATCACTGATCACAAGAGCATGGAATACTTCACTACATCTAAACTTCTAACCCACCAGGAAGCCCTGTGATTGGAATTCCTTTCCTAGTTCTATTTGACCATCCATTTTTACCCTGGTTATTTAGGTGCTAAACCTGATGCTTTGACTAGATGTTGGAATATCTATTCCAAAGAGGGAAATAGTGCCTATGCCCACATTAATCTGCACAACTTCTGTCCCATGTTCACACAGGAGCAATTTACTGCATCCCTCCAGTCTTCCTCTCTAGTGTTTCCAGTCTTTCAGTTCATATTCCTCTTTGACCTCAAAACTCTTCATTATAACATCCTTTTAGCACTCCCTTCTGATTTTACTGCCTCTACCCACTTGTCCAGCACCCTTTTACCCAACTCTTATTGGTCTAGAAACCCAGAAGGCTTCTTGTATCTGGACAACCACATTTATATCCCCAATACCTCTAACCTTCATCTCCAGGTTCTCCATTACAAGCATGACCACCTCTTATCTGGATACTTCAGTCAGAATCAGACACTAGGGCTTATCCACCAAAAATATACCTGGCCTAGTATTTGAGCATTTGTCAAAGAGTATGTTTTTTTAAAGCACTGTCTTAGTGCTGAACTGAAAAAGATCTTCTGAGGCCTAAGGGCACTCTACTACTACTACTAATGAAGGCTTTGAACATAAAGCCAACAAACTAGGCAAGAAAATGATAAGAGAAAGAGCCAAAAGGCTTGAACTTGTTAAAGTAGAGAGCTCAAATACACAAGACTGGGGTTTAGCCAGGCTTGCACCTCTCATTTATATATGGTACAGTAATGTGCACAGACCATGTACAATGGACTGGCCCTAAACTATTGTATAGTAAGCCAATTAATGGCAATAAAAGAGCAGGGACCTAAAAATACATATATATACCATGAGGCAAATAATGTCAGAGTCTAGACTAGTCTAGCCCTGTGATGAGTTGCAAGTGTAAGGAGAAAATGAGGAAAATGAAATAAAAATTATAACATTCTTTATGTACAGCTTGTACCTGTGCCAAGGTACCCCATCACAAACCCTATGGTTTCCTCAAGCAGCTCCCCATTCCAGAAAAGCCATGAAATTCCATATCTATGGATTTCATCAAACAACTCCCAGCTTTCTCCAGTTACTCCATCATTCTCATTGTTGTAGATCATCTATTGAAGCTATGTGTTTTCATTCCTACAAACAATAAGGTAATCTCCCCAGAGCTTGCTAAACTCTTCTTACTCCATGTTTTCTCCAAACATGGAGTTTCCTCTCATATCACCTCTGATTATGGTTTCAAGTTTGTTTCCCATTTTTTCTATTTCCTGGGTCAAGCCCTCAATATCTGCCTCCACTTCACCTCCAGGTATCATTCAGAAGGTGATGGTCAAACTGAGCAAATGAACCAAACCCTGGAGCAGTATCTATGCATTTATTGCAACTATCAGCAGGACAACTGGCCAAACTCCTGCCCCTCATAGAGTTTGCTTATAACAATGCCCCTAATGCTATCACAGGTATTTCCCCTTTCTTTACTAACAAGGGCTACCATTCAAACATCTCCATTCACCTGGAATGTGATCTCACCTCTACCCAAGCTCAAGAATACACTATTGACCTCAACTTACTCCATGCCTTCCTTTGTGAGAAAATAGCTGCCACCCAAGTCAGATACCAAGGACCCACAAATGCCCAATGATCTCCAGCACTGGACTTTAAAGTGGGTAACCAGGTATTCATCAAGGCTAAGTACTTTAGGACTACATGGCCATTCAAGAAACTCACTGAAAAGAACTTAGGTCCTTATCCCATTATTACTCAGGCAGGCTCACTGTCCTTCACACTCTGCCTTTCAGAGAACATGAAGTCCATTTATCCAGTCTTTCACATCTCTCAACTTGAACCCTTTGTTCCCAACATAATCCCTGATTATATGCAACCACCCCCATTACCAGTTGAGATTGATAGTGAATCAGAGTTTGAGATCTCCAAAATCCTAGACTCAAAGATAGATTGTAGACAAAGAAACTGCAAATTACTATATTTGGTTAAGTGGTTAGGTTATAAAGGTACTGAAAAGGAGACCTTGTGGCTCCTTGCCGCTGAATTAGATTATGCTTCAAAAATTGTTGAGGAGTTTCATCTTCATTATTTGGACAAATCCAGGCCATTATAATGGACCAACTGAGTAGTGAATCTAGTGATCTAGTTACAAGATCCCCTATCTACTCAAAGATTATCTTTTCAATCTTCTTCTTGACTTTATCATTTACTATAGAAATTCCTGTTATAAACATAACATTCGCTAGCAGAAGAGTCACATGACAAGCACATGACTGTGAGACTTTATTGCCAAACAAGAATAAACCCTAGGATATGGTTAAGTTGTTATTCAGAGTTCCTTTGGGTTTGGGACACAGCTTATGGTTGAATCTAGTATCTCAGATGACAGATGTATCTCCTGATCTAATCTCTGATGAATCTGGATCTCAATCTAGATGAGGGTCAGATCTGATCTGTGGCAGATCTTTAGATGGGATCTCCTCAGCCTCATGATAGAGGGTATGGTTTAATCTCCACTGACCCTAGACCCTTCCCTTCTATTCTACATAGCCTCTCCATTCCACACCCCTTATCCGCATGGCCCATTGGTCATAACCCTTTACCCTCACCCTATGCCCTATTCCTATTTATGGTAATATCCTGGAGAGACTAGGTTGGTCTGTGTGCACTTAGCTAGGTATATATAGTAGGTAGTTCCTTGGTTAAGGCTCCCCAGCCTTAATTACCTGTTATCCTCATACCAAAACTGTACTACCTTTCAATATAGTCCTTTCCTTCCTAACTTGTGGTAATGGCTCCTCAAGCCTTGCTAGCTTGAGTCCACACACCGACTTTCTCTCTATTCCAACTGAATCCGACAATGAAACTGACACACTCTTTCAAGGCAGATCGTTTAGAGTTAGGACAGGTCGTTCAGAAACCAACACCATAACAATTCCACCAACTTCATGCAAAGCTCTGACAGCCCTGCTGCTACCTTGTCAACCTCCCCATCTTTGCTCCCTGAACTTCTGGCCTCTCCAGTCTCTACTACCCATGCCTTTCCCAACACATCAATCAGCCACCCTAGCAGCCAGTTCTTGTGCTTCATCTCCCACCATACCTTCCTGCCCACCTCCTTTATCAATGCCTCCATCAGGCAACAGCCCTCTGCCATCTGCTAAAGACCCTCCTCTGTCTCCTCTAAGTCTGCCCTGCTGCTGGGCACCCCTTTCTCTTCCACCTTCTGTCTCTGCTTCCTCTCCAGCTTCTTCTTGTTACAGTTCAGTTTTGAATGAAGTACAAAGAGAACTTAAACCCTAGACAAGGGCTTGATCAGTGTCAATGTGGGTGAGAGTAAAGCAAAAGAGTTATATGAGTAAATACTGTACTAGATGTTACAAGTGCTCAAGACTGGACTTGAGTCATGCTAAGGCTAGAGTATTTAGGCTAGAGTATTTATACTATACAGAAAGGTGCATGGATCAAGACCCTGATGGGAGAATTCCCATAGACCCTGAGGCACCATCAAAATGGAAGAGAAGCATTCATAAGAATAGCCAATGGCTGAATAAGAGCAATGCTTCTAAAGTGAAAGAAGGATGGAAATGAAAACAAGGCTGAAGACATGAGACTAATCCTCTGCCCTGGATCTAGACCTGTCACATGACCCATCACATGCCTAGATAAGATAAAAGATTAGATAACCATGTGGAAAGATAAGATAAAGTCATGTAATCAAAATTGAAAAATGCGGACTATAACACTACTTCCTTTTTAGGTCTCAGATTCCAGATGAGACACCCATAATGGTGCAGCTTTAGTATGATTTTCATATGATCAGAACAATGATGAAAAGGATAATTGATCCATGATAAATAGATGGCAAGGAGCTGAAGGATGAAGCTTGTGGAATTCTTTAATGAGCTCTGGAGAATTAGCTAAATCATCTTTTGTTTGCCAAAAATGATCTGCTTCACTATATCCAGTCCAATGAACCAAATATTCCAGTTTACCCTTTTTAACCTGAGAATCCACTATATGATCAACTTCTTATTCTTCATGACCATCTTCAGTTATTAAAATTGGATCAGGTGTGAGAATGTCCTGTTTTGCCAAGGAAGGAAGAAAAGCTTTGATTCATAAGATATTGACTGTAGCATGAATTTGCATGGTTTTAGGCAGTTTAAGATGAACTGCATGCAGAATAACTTCTAGTATCTCAAATGGACCAATTCATTTCTTTGTTAACTTTTTAGATGGATAAGGAAGTGATAGATTTTTTGTGGATAGCAAGACTAATTGGCCTTTATGATATTGCAGTGTGGCATGCTTGTTTTGCTTTTCCATTCTTTCTTTTGTTTGTTCTAAAGCTTCCTTTACTTCCTTGAATGTTTTAGACATGTCTTGTAAAAACAGAGAGGAGGGAACTGTATGTGGTGGTGCTTTGAAACTCATGCGCAGATGATAAGTCTTCATGATTTTGAAAGGAGTTGTTTTTGTGGATGATGAATAAGAATTGTTATGATGATACTCTGCCATCTTTATCCAATCCACCCATTGCTCTTGTCTTTTTGCAATGAAGTTCCTTAAATAGGTTTCCATTTCCCTGTTTATTTATTCCATTTGACCATCTGTGTGAGGATAATAAGCTGTGGAAATCTTCTGCTTGATTTGAAGAATTTCATTTAGCTGCCTGGTAAATTCTGATATGAATTGAGGGCCATGATCCGATACTATAGTAGAAGGAAGACCATGTCTAGACCAGACATGATCTCTGAAAAGTTCTGCCATAGAAAGCGAAGAAATTGAAGAAGAACAAGGAATAAAAACAACTTCTTTGGAAAAATAATCCACTATCACCATAATTGCATCCAATCCCTTTGAAATGGGTAATCCTGTTACAAAATCCACTGAAATATCTTCCCATGGAGCTGATGCTGTAGGGAGAGGCTTGATAGGAATAATGGTTTCTGATCCCTTAGACATAGCACATGAAGAACAATGGGAAACAAATGGTGCTATGTCTTCCTTGAGACCAGGCCAATAATAAAAGCAAGCTATAGCATGTCTAGTATGATCTTGCCCTGCATGACCTTCTAGAGGAGATGAATGAAAAAGATTTAAAGCATTTATATGTAATTCTTTTGGAATGAAAATTTGATTGTTTTAGTTTAAATAAACTTTGTTTTCAGGACTATAACATCAGTGGGGAGAAAGCTGAATATCCACTGATGCCAATTGAACTTGAGAAAAGAAAGAAGAGAAGAAACTGATAGCACAATGAAAGACTGATGACAGAAGCATAATAACTTGTTTGTTGGTTTCTGGTTTGTTATCAAAATAATCTTGACAGCAGGATAAAGTATCTGCTCAACCATTAGAAGATCCAGGCTTGTAAATTATTTTGAAATTAAATTCAGCAAGCATGGCTTGCCAGCAAGCTTGTCATGGAGAAAAATCTTGAGGACATTTCCAGTATTCAAGATTCTTGTGATCTGTCCAGATCTCAAAAGAATCCCATCCAATCAAGTAATGATGCCAGTCATGAAGAGCTTGAATAATGGCTAGTAGTTCTTTGTCATATATGGGGTAATTGAGCTCAGCAGCATCCAAAGAATGAGAAATATACACTGCAGGTTGCCATAAACCATTTTCTTGTTGATAAGATAACACAGCACCAATGGCAACATCAGATGCATCTGTTTCAATATGAATGGGTTTGAAAGAGTTGGGATAGCAGAGGAGAGGATCAGAGGTAAGAATTTCTTTAAGATGAACAAATGCCATCATGCAAGAGGAGGTCCATTCAAACTTGACATCTTTCTTGGTTAAAGAGTTAAGTGATCTTGCAGTATTGGCAAAATTTGGGACAAATCACCCATAATAATTTGCCAATCCTAAAAAGGCTTGGACTTGTTTGACTGTTCATGGAATGGGCCAGCTGCAAACTGCACTGGTCTTGTTTAGTTGCATTTGTACCCCCTTTTTAGATACAACCATTCCCAAATAATCAACTTGTTCTTGTGTGAAGTGACATTTTGAAGGTTTCAAGAATAAGTTATTGTCACAAAGATGACTGAGAACTTGAGCAACAATTTCTAAATGTTGTTTCTTGGTCTTCTGACAAGTGAAAATCATGATATCATTGATGTAAATGACAACATGTTCCCATATGTCATGGAAAATGTCATTGACCATGGCCTGAAAAGTACTTGGTGGATTGCACATACCAAAATACATTACCATTGGTTCAAAAGCTCCTATAGGGGTTGTGAAGGCCCCTTTCCATTCATCACCTTCTTTCATATGAATATTATTATAACCCTATCACAAGTCTAAGGTGGTGAACATATCTGCTCCATTTAAACAATCAATTAGTGTAGAAATCAATGGAAGCAGATAATTATTTTTGATGGTATACTCATTGAGATACCTATAGTTGATGACCATTTGTTTTCCACCATCTTTCTTGCTGATGAAAAATACCAGTGATGTTTGAGGCAATTTTTGTTACGGTCTGGCTTCCATACATAAGCTATCAGATGGGAATGACGGTGACCTGATGTTCAGGCCGGTCTCTGATACGGTTGCGGTAATGATTAAGGTTTGATGATGGTGACCCTAATATAGGAGCTGGCTTGTCGTTGTGGGCGATGATGATGAAGAAGAAGTGACAATGATGAAAGAGAGGGTCAAGCCAGGAGATCAAGTAGCCACCTTGTCATTCGGTTATAGGTAACATGAGATAAGACACAGGTGCTCAAGACTGGGGGTCTTGAGACAGAAGTACTACTGGTATAAATACTGTCTTTTAAAGTGCACGAACCAGCAAGTCTGGCCAGCACAATACTAAATAAGGAAACAGGGCATAGGGCATGCTTACTGAGAGTATGACTAAACAAGCCATGCGGATAAGGGATGTATGTGGGAGAGGCAGTGTAGAATGGAAGGGAAGGGGTTCTGAATATAAATAGAAGTCAGGGACAGTGGAGATCAAACCATGCCCTCAACCATGAGGCCGAGAAGATCCCATCTAGAGATCTGCCACAGATCAGATCAGACCCTCATCTGGATTGAGATCAGATTCATCGGAGATCCGATCGGGAGATACATCTATCATCTGAAATACTAGATCTAACCATAAGCTGTGCCCCTAACCACGGGGAATATCATAAATAACAACTTAACCATATCCTAGGGTTTGTCTTGTTTTGGCAATGAAGTCCCACAGTCACGTGCTGGTCATGTGACTCTTCTGTGGCAAATGTTACGGATGTAACAATTTTGATGATCTAATATATTCTTTTTTCATTTCTTCATTGAATAAAGGAATGATACAATCTTTCTTTGGAATAAAGTTTTCCTTTAACTCTACTCCATGATCCCATGGTTTTCTAGTTGGCATGCATTTAGATTCATGCTGGGAAAAAACTGGTAAAAATTCCCAAAGTTCTTGTGGTAATTCTTTTTTAAGTTGAGAACTTTCTTCTTTGGTAACTTGTCTTGATACTAAATGTGTATTGCAGTCTCCTTTGCACCTAGAAAAGTCAATTGTTCATTTTACCCAGTTGATATCTGGGTTATGTCTTTTAAACCAATTATATCCAATTAATAAATCTAGTGTTCCTAAAGAAGAGACATATGCATTAATTCATTCACAGTGCCACTTGCCATCTTTTCCTTTTAAAGCTATATAGATGATCACATAATGTGCGATTTTTCCAATATTTCCCTGTGTTCCATCAGCATTGTATACAGTTAGTGATTTCAGTAAATCTTTTTCATAGAGTCCATGTTTCCAAACATACTTCTGATTGATGAATGTTACCAATGCCCCTGAATCCACAATAGCAAAGGTGAGACCACAAGATTCCATCTTGAATCCATTACATCCCTGAACTTCTCCATCGATCTTTACACTTACTCCAAGTTCATCTTGTTCTTTTCTGTTAAATAGTTTTGCTAGATCTTTTCTTTCTTCACTTCCTATAGCAAATAAATGTCTGTCAATTTCTTCAGACAGAATTAAGCACCCTATCTCTGGGGCCATGCTCATTCAAGATGCTATCATGGAGAAAGAAACTTGCTTCCATTTCATGGTACAAGGACAAAAATTTGTAAGAAAAGAGAACTGATTACATACTGGGAGTTTCGCCTCTAGCTTAACTGACTCCCTCAGACTTTTCCCTGACTTTCCTTCTGCTTCTGCTCCAATTCAAAAATGTCCTGGAAGTAAGATCTTGCTTCTTCCATTGAACCCCAAGAAGCTGCCAGGATCTCTTGGAACCTTGCTACATCTGCCATGTTATAAACTGGTCCAAGAGAAACTGGTTCTGCAGTTTGCCATCCATTTTCGTCAGGTGGGGTGAACTCTGAAAAGTGAACTGGTTGAACATATTGACCTTAAGAGGTCCCTTGCATTTGCTGTGCTTGTGGATTAGCCCTCTGAGGGCCTTTCCTGAAATTATTTGAAGAATGAGGAGCTATGGGGTTAAAAACTCCCCTGCAATCTCTAGCCATATGACCCAGTTTACCACACTTGTAGCAGGTTTGCACCTGCTGTTGCACCTGCCTATCTATCTCCATTGGTGCATCTCTACTGGGTTGTGTTCTGGTTGCAGTAAACCTGGATTGGTTTGGTCAGGGAAGAGGATATTGAGGTTGGTAGGAATTGTTGGGGGAATATCATGGAGGGGGAAAATGAGGAGTAAACCAGGGTGCTGCTCTTTTGATGGCCATCCTTTTGAATGAATGACCAATTGTTCTACATTGTTCCTGGAACAAAATGTAGTCTTCTTTAATGTCTTGCATGCAGGCTTGTTGATATATCCTATATTGGACCTGCTCTCTTATTAGCTTGAGAGCATGGTCATTGCTGACCCCTGAATCTCTCCTTAACACCTTGAAATCTTGCAGATACTTGTCTATAGATGAAGTATGCCTGAGTGCTTCTAACTTCTTGAGAGCTTTGTGCATTAGCTTGTCAATGTGAAAGTAATTTCAAAGCTCAACAGCTATTCCTCTGAAATCCAGCCAAGCATCCACTTTCCATGGCCCTCTGCCTCCATCTGCCAATGTTACCATCTTCCCTTCTCTATCAATATATTTTTCATAGGTAATCTGGGCAAACCCTTCAGCCTTGCCTTCTAACCTTGATAAGATCATAGCAGTGATCTCCTGATTGTTCTTCCACTTTTGTTCAGCTACCCAAACTGAAAGGGAAGCAAACCATTTTCTCCATGTTTTTTTCTGACCTTCCCATTTACCAGGGTCCAAGATCTTCTTCAACCCTCCCATCTTGATAAACTCTTCAATAAGTTGCCTTATCATATCTTCAGTATCTGAACTTATAGTTGTTCCACTTGTAATATGGGTTGATTGCTTGGAGTGGCACTGGGGTCTCTGGTACAGGGCTGGCTTGTACTGGAGTTGGGATCTGGGGTCTGGGATGGACAAGGTTGATTCTAGCTCTGTTGACTCTGACTTGTTGGATGAGCTTGTGTAAAGGTTGAAGTTTGACATTGTTGATTATGGTTTGCAGGACTCAGGATATGGTTTTCAAGGACCTAGAAGGTCAAAGTGATCAAAGACAATCTAAGGTTGCTACTTTGTGGTCTCTGCCTCTTTTAGCAACAAAATCCCTCTGAGTCTATTCATCAAACTTATCAAAGTGGGTTTGGAATGAAAGTCTTCCTAGTTCATTGTCTTCAAAGCCTAGTAATGCTTCAAAAACAAAATCTTTCAACTGCTCTTTGTGTTCCCAAAGGTATGCTTTCTTCATGAACAATGATTTTTCTGCTATGAGAGCCCTTGACTAGTAAAGTAGTCTTGAGCAAGTATTATGGTTTGGTTTTGAATGAAGTACAAAGAGAACTTAAACCCTAGACAAGGGCTTGATCAGTGTCAATGTGGGTGAGAGTAAAGCAAAAGAGTTATATGAGTAAACACTGTACTAGATATTACAAGTGCTCAAGACTGGGCTTGAGTCATGCTAAGGCTAGAGTATTTATACTATACAGAAAGGTGCACAGACCAAGACCCTGATGGGAGAATTCCCACAGACCCTGAGGCACCATCAAAATGGAAGAGAAGCATTCATAAGAATAGCCAATGGCTGAATGAGAGCAATGCTTCTAAAATGGAAGAAGAATGGAAATGAAAACAAGGCTAAAGACATGAGGCTAACCCTCTGCCCTGGGTCTAGACCTGTCATGTGACCCATCACATGCCTAGATAAGATAAAAGATTAGATAACCACATGGAAAGATAAGATAAAGTCACATGATCAAAATTGAAAAATGCAAACTATAACACTTTTGACCAGGGCAGTTACACCTTACCTTTGCCTCTATACAGATGAGGCAAGATGTTGACTTGCCTGGGCCCACCTCATACTCCAGCCCCTAGTTATTGCATCTCCAGCACCCCAGTCCCTCTTTTGCTCTTCTCTTGCCATTGCCACTACTTGATTTCACCTGGGCTTGGTGAAGTTCCTCCATCTAAACCAGGTTTGAGTACTAGGCCTTGACTGCATTTCCAGTACTCACCTATTTCCAGACTGCCTCCACTACCTTCCACACCTCCTCTGCTTTCTTCTGAGTCTCCTCCTCTTTTCTCACCTTTTCTTACTGCCTCTGTTTGGCATACTTTGCATCACCAGCTCCTTTTTGTTGTTGATGCACTCCTCAAGGCACTTATTAGACCAGGTGTGAATATTGGCAAATAAAAACATAATGAAAGGAACTTGTGTGAAAGTTCCTGGGGTGGTATTTGCTTTTATGGATTTCTGGCCAGCTAAACACCAATGCCTGCTCTGCTCACTTATTAATCAAGAGCATGTGCTTAATAGCCTTTAGGGGTTCAGGCCTTAAAGGGGGAATACTGTTATATTCCATGTTAATGGATCAACTCTGCTATATCTCTGATACAACTCCAGTTGCTTTCATGCTTTAAGCTGCATATTTCCTGGTTCCCTTTACCTCCATTTTTTCCTACCTAATGTTGATTATAACTTTACTTATGCTAACTCCATACCATTCTGATATAACTCTATAGTTTCTCTGATCTCACTTCCTATTCCTGTTCCTTTCTGCCTTGCCTCTTTCTATTATTATTTAGTTTTCAGTTTGACATTATTCAATGTTGTCTCCTCTGACATCTCCATTTATATCTGGGATGCATTGGTACTTGCTTCACTTATAAGACAACTCCTTTCATATCTCTGTTTTCTCCTTAGATAATCTGCCTCTCTGAGGTATAAGTACTGTAGCTCTGTATCTTGTACCTCAGTTTGAATATCAACCATAACATGACATTATAATCCTTCTTGACCCCCTCCTGCTTCACAACTTGACATTGTACCCTACACTAAGTCTCATAACTTACTTTATGACTTGACATCATACCTCTCATTGGAAAAGCCCTATGGCCTATCCTGGACCTTCAACAGTTTCTGACCCCTTCAAAAATTGGGGCATCCAGTACTAGCATAAGGGTGCACTATATAAGGTAAAGCCAAGCTCCATCCACTCTGGAGTTATCCAGAGTATCCCCAGAGTATGTTGCAGTTTTATAATAAAATGCCCCTTTCCATTTGTCTTCTTTTTTCATTTGGATATTATTGTAACTCCATCAAAGATCTAGGGTTGTGAACATATCTGCTTTATTTAATCAATCAATTAGTGTAGAAATCAATGGTAGCAGATAGTTGTTCTTGATGATGTATTTATTCAAATATCTGTAATCAATTACCATTCATTTACCTCCATCTTTCTTTCCAATAAAGAATACAGGCAATATTTGAGGTGACTTTGAAGATCTAATATATCCTTTCCTTTCTTCATTTCTTTATCCACAAATTCTCAAACTTCTTTTATTTCTTTGTTCAATAGTGAAATGATTTTGCCTTTTTTGGATATGAAAATTTCTTTTAATTCCACCCCATGATCCCATGGCTTTTGTGTGGGCATATGTTCTGACTCCTGTTGAGAAAATACCAGTAAAAATTCTCATAATTCCCTTAATACCTCCTTTTTTAATTGCATGCTTTCTTCTTCTAATATTCTCCTTGATATTAGATGCATTTCACAATCCTCTGTGCATCTAGGGAAATTTATTGTTTTCTTTACCCAATCAATATCAGGATTATAATGTTTGAACCAGTCATATCCTATGAGAAGATCTAAAGTTCCTATGTTAGAAATATAGGCATTGCTTCTTTCTTGGTGCTATGATCCATTACTTCCTTTTATGGCAATATATATGACCATGTAGTGTGTGATCTTTCCTATAGATCCTGTGGTTCCATTAGCATTAAATACAGTTAGTGGTTGTAAAAGATCTTTTTCATATAGACCATGCTTTCATACAAATTTCTAGTCAATAAAAGTTATGAATGCCCCTGAGTCCACTATTGCAAATATTAGTCCACATGATTTCATTTGCAAACCTTCTTCTCCTCTTATTTCTCCATCAATCTTCACATTTACTCCTAATTTATCTTTTTTCTTTCTGTTAAATAATTTTGCTAGGTCTTTTTGTTCTTCTTCTTTATCTGTGAATAAATGTCTGTTAATATTTTTTGATGGAATCAAGCACCCTATTTCCAGAGCCATGCTTGAATAAAATACTGTTATAAAAGAAACAGTTTTCCATTTCATAGTTATTGAACAAAATCAAGATGTAAAAGAAGAAATTGAAGTACATACTGGAAGATTGGTGTCTAACTTCTCCAACTCCCTCAAGCTTTTCCCTGCACCTCCTTTTGTTTCTGTTCTGTTTCAAAAACATCCTGGAAATAAGCACAAGCCTCCTCCATACTTCCCCATGAAGCAGCTGGTATCTCCTGGAATCACTGCACATCTGCCATATTATATACTGGTCCAATACTGACCAGTTTCACTGTACTCCGTTCATTTTCATCTGGCAGAGTGAACTCTGAGAAACATACAGGCTATATGTATTTCATCTGTCCTTGTGCCTGTTATTGTGCTTATGGATTAGCCCACTGAGGGCCTTTCCCAAAATTATTAGAAGATCTAGGAGTCAAGGGATTAAACTGTCCTTGACAATTCCTAGCCATATGGCCTGGCTTTCCACACTGGTAGCAAGTGTATACTTGCACTGCTGCCTGACAATCTATTTTCATGAATGCACCACACCCAGGTTGGGTATCAACTGCTGTAAACCTTGGCTAACTAGGCCAAGGTACAAAATGCAGATTACATGTTATATTAGTTGGGGAAGAATGTTGCAAATGCAACACATGGTCATAAGAATCCTATGCCTAACAAGAACAAACCCTAGGATATGGTTGAGTTGATATTCAGAGTTCTTCCCTTGAGTTTATGGGCATATCTTATGGTTAAATCTAGTATCTCAGATAAAGGTATCTCTTAATGCATCTCCAATAAATCTGATCTCAATCCAGATGAGGATCAAGATGTGATCATGGCAGAGATCCAGATGGGATCTCCTTGGCCTCATGGCTGAGGATATGGTTTAATCTTCAATAACCCTTGATTCTTCCCTTCCATTCTTTGTCTTCTCTTCCATTCTATATCCCTTATCTGCATGATTGCTTGGTCATATTCTCAGTTAGCATTCCCTATGCCCTATTACTTTATTTAGTATTCCCCTTCATTCCAGAGATGGTCTGTGCACTGATAGAATAGGTATAAATACATAGTAAGATTCAGTACAAGGCTCCCAGCCTTAACTACTTGTATTTTTACCTTTATTATACTTCTAGTTAGCCTTGTCAATACAGGGCTTTCTCTGGACACTAGTGTAATGGCTCCTCAGGCCTTACTATCCTGAGTAACTTCATCCTCTTCACTCTATTCAATTCAAATCCAACAATGAATCTACTCATGTCCTCTTAAGGCAGGCTAGTTAGAATTAGGAAGCACATACTCTATCTGACACCATAACAGAGGACCTTGAGGTAGGATGTAATGAGGGATGAGTTAGGGAGCCAATCTTTCTATGGCCATGTGCTCAAATGCATGACCAATAATTCAAGTCTACTTAACAAAAAAATATACTTTTCTTTTATTCCTTGCATATAGGCCTATTGATAGACCTTGTATTGCCCCTGCTCTCTCATCAGCTTGACTGCATGTTCATTGCTAATCTCTGAGTCCTTTCTTAACACCTCAAATTCTTGAAGATAATCATTGATAGATAAGATATGGTATAATCCTTTTAACTTCTTCAGAGACTTATGAGTGAGTTCATCAATATGAAAGTAATTTCTCAGCTTGGTTGTGATCCCCAAGAAGTCTGGCCATGCTCCCAATCCCATCATCTTTCTACTTCCATTTCTGCTTAACATATATTTGAATTTACAATTGATGTACTTTTCCAGGGTAATTTGCACAAAGCCTTCTGCTTTGCCATTTAATCTTGTCAAAACTTGAAATGTTAAAATGAATCAACTGCTACTACTACTACTAGATTGGAGTTCACTGGAGGGAGATATAAGCTCTGGAGATCTCCAGATAAATCTGAAGATTTCTGAAAATGATCAAGTAGTCAAGTAGCAGATTCTTTAGTGAACAGGACTTAGCTTCACCTTATGTGGTGCACCCTTGCATAGCCTTGGTGTCCCAATTTGCAGTGGGCTGGAAATAGCAAAGGTAAGCTTGCTTAGGGCTCAACAAGAGAGATGCACAAGATGAAAAGTATTAAGTTCAGTCTTAAGGAGCAGAGTCATTAAGACTTGAGGAAGGTAGCCAATAGGCTGGTTATAATCTTCAGCAGAGCCAGAGGGTCAGGGTGAGCCCAAGGGCTCAGTCAAAGTAAGAATGAACAGACATAAATGTGGAATGTTTTTGTTAATATTCAAACTAAGGTACCAGATACAGAACTACTGTACTTATACCTTGGAGGAGTGGATTATCTAAAGAAGGAATGGAGATATGAAGGAAGTTATCTTAGAAGTAAAGGCAGGTGCCAATGCAACCTGGATACAAATGAAGATGTAATAGGTATTATAAATGACAAGTTCAGATGCACAAGAGTCACATAATTATCATGTGATTGTGAGACTCCTATGCCAGATTGAGCCAAACCCTAGGCTATGGTTAGCTCTTATTAAAGTATACCTCAACTAAAGGGTTAGCACAGGACTTAGCAGCAGTCTCAGATAATGGTATTTTCTGATCTAATCTAGATGACATCTGATCTTGGATCTTGTTATGTTGTCAATTTTGGATGATAGACAATGAGACAAACAAACCCAATCAAGGGTAAGGCAAGAGATAATGAATAAGGAGCCACTAGTGAGGCCACCTGCAATAAAGAATACAAGTGCTCAAGACTGGGGCTTGAGACATGCTAAGGCTACAGTATTTATACAGTACAGAATGGTGCATGGACCAAGACCCTGATGGGAAGATTCCCACAGACCCTGAGGCACCATCAAATGGAAGAGAAGCACTCATGAGAATAGCCAATGGCTGAAGAGAAACAAGGCTTCTAAAATGGAAGAACAATGGAGATGAAAAGCAGGCTGAAGACATGAGGCTAACCCTATGCCCTGGGTCTAGACCTGTCATATGACCCATCACATGCCTAGATAAGATAAAAGATTAGATAACCATGTGGAAAGATAAGATAAAGTCACGTGATCAGAAAAATGAAAAAGCAAACTATAATAGATCTTAGATCTGGATCTAGATTGATGGATTTGATTTATGGCAGAGATCCAGATAAAATCTCCTCAGCATCAAGGCTAAGATGCTATTATCATATTCATTAACTCTGTAGTTTTCCCTTCTATTCCTATGCTTCTCTTCCATTTAGTCCCTTGATACATATGGCCTCTTAGTCATACCCTTTACCCTCACTCTATGCCCAGTTCCCATATTAGTATTTATCCCTGGTAGGCTTGATGGTCTGTATACTACCCTAGATAGTATAAATAGGCTATTTATGTAGCTCTAAGCTTCCCATCTTTGAGCACTTGTTTGTTTAGACATCTAGTCATTTTAATAAGCATCCAGTGTTCTCCTTTACTCCTCAGGCTTAGCTACCCTAAGTACTTCCCATCTCTAAGTCCTACATTTTATCTAGGGTTAGGCATTTACCATCTTATCCTTATTCTATATTTGAATCCAACATCAATACCAGCACAACCCCAAGGCAGATTGGATTAGGATTAGGCATAGAGCCTACACAAGCTAGTCTGTAACAACAGGAGTTGTCAGGGAAGTAAAACATAAAACATTATTTTCTGAAGACCAATGAAAATGGAATTGGAGGTATCTAAGAGTGACTAATAACAGGTGTCATCATGACACAGTAATTGAATATGAAGCTAAAACAAAACAAAAGGCAAGAACTAATGTTAAGAAAAGTGAAGTTAAAGTGGAGTAGCTTCAAAGAAGCTAAAGCAAGGACTAAGATGTGATAAGTAGAAATCATAAGTTAAAAGCAAAGCCAAAGTCAGAATAAAAGCAGCAATGGAACAGAGTAGCTTTGAAGAAGCTAGAGCAATGAAAAGATATTGGAGAATCAGAGATTCATGGAGAAGGGTCAGGAAGCTAGTGTGGCTTTGTATTATAAAGTTGCAACATAGTCCAGGAATACTCCAGATAACTCTGGAGTGGATGGGGCTTGGCTTCACCTTATGTGATATACCCTTATGCTAGTACTGGGTGCTTCAATTTATGGAGGGGTCAGAAACTGTCAGAAGTCTGGAATAGACCATAGGGCTTTTCCAATGAGAAATACAATGTTAAGTCATAAAGTAAGTCATGGGACTTAGCATAGGGTATGACATCAAGTTATGAAGCAGAAGAGGGTCAAGAAGAATCATAACATCATGTTATGGTCAATATTCAAACTAAGGTACAAGATACAGAGCTACTATACTTATATCTTGGAGAAGTGGATTATCTAAGAGAGGAATGGAGATGTAAAAGGAGTTGTCTCATAAGTGAAGCAGGTGCCAATGCATCCTGGATACAAATGGAGATGTCAAAGAAGATAATGTTGAATAATGTCAAATTAAAAACTAAATAATGACAGAAAGAGGTGCAGCAGGAAGAGATAGGAACAGGAAGTGAGATTGGAGGAACTATGGAGTTGTATTGGAATGGTACAGAGTTAGTGTAGGTAAGATTGTAATTAACATTAGATAGAAAAGGACAGAGGTAAAGGGAACCAGAAAATACACAGCTTAAAGCATGAAAGCAACTAGAGTTACACTGGAGACATAGCAGAGTTGACCCATTGGCATGGGATATGACACTTTGGCAAGCACTAAGTGCAAGGACCAAGCATAAGCTAGGTTAGAACTGGATCAAAAAAGATCAGAGGGTCAGAGTTGTAACTGGAGTTGCATGAAGAAGGATCAGGGAGTCAGAGAGGCTGGCTGGCAGTGCTAAGGTGTGAGTACTGAGGCATTAGCTAAGCAGAGACTTGCTGAAGGGATCAAAAATGGGTCCAAATGTTTGGAATATGACAAATCTTAAGAGAGCTGCTGCCATTAGTTCCCTGTTGTTCTTCTACCTTTGCTTCTCTACCCATACTGATAGAGAAGTGAATCACTTCCTCCACTTCTTCTTCTCATCTTCCCACTTCTCTGAATCTGAAATCTTCTTCAACCCTTTCATCTTGATAAGTTCTTCTACCAGTAATCTTATTGTATCTCCAGTATCTGAACTTATATTAATCCCAGTTGTAGTATGGGTTAATGGCTGGGAGCAGGATAGGCACTGGTAGGGGGCTGGGGCATACTAATGCTGGAGTTTCTGCTCTACTGGGCCTTGTACCAATAGAGTTAATCCTAATTCCATGAACTTGGCTTCTATGCTGCTGCTCACATAGGGGTCAAGATTCAACAGTTTGAATTACAGTTTGGAGAATGTGGGAAGGTTTTCAGAGTGATGCTAAAGAATGAAGTGAACAGAGTCTGTCTGAAATAGCTATTTTTCAATCTCTTTTCTTAGCAGCAATGAAATCTTTCTTAGTTTATATGTCAAACTTATTGAATCTACTCTGAAATAACTGTCTCCCAAATTTGTTGTCCTCAAAGCTCAATACTGCTTCAAATATAAAGTCTTTTAGTTGCTTCTCATGTTCTCATGGGTATTTTTTCTTCATAGATGATCTTTATGTGATGTGTGCCCTTGACTAGTAATAAGTCTTGAGCAAGTGTTATGATCTTATGGATGAAGTACACATCTTAATGCTAGACAAGGGCTTATCAATGTCAAAGGTGGAGTGATGAGAGTAAAGTAATAGTATATAAGAATAAACACTGCACTTGATAATATAAGTACTCAAGACTGGGATCTTGAAACAGTAAAACTACAGTATTTATATATTACAGAAAGGTGCATGGATCAAAACTCTGATGGGATTTCTCCCACAGACCCTGAGGCACCATCAAATGGAAAAGAAGCATCTGTGAGAATAGCCAATGGCTGAAAAGAAGCAGAGCTTCTAAAATGAAAGAAAGCAGAAATAAAAAATAGACTAAAGGCATGAGGCTAACCCTATGCCCTGGATCTAGACCTGTCATGTGACCCATTACATGCCTAGATAAGATAAAATATTAGATAATCATGTAACAAAGATAAGATAAGGTCACATGATCAAAAATGCGAAAAATGTACTATAACATACTATGCTTATATCTTAGAAGAGTGAATTATCTAAAAGAGAAAAAAAGTTATAAAAGAAGTTATCTTAGAAGTAAAGACAGGTGCCAATGCAACCTGGATATGAATAGAGATGTCAGAGAAGACAATGTCAAATAATATCAGGCTAAAACTGAATAATAACAGGGAAAAGTAAAAAGGAAAGAAATAGTAATAGTAATTAAGGATAAGGCAAGGTATGGAGTTGTGACAGAGTCACTCAGAGAAAATGAAGTGAAAACTAAGATACTATGTAACTGTGAATAGAAACAGAGCTAGAATCAGAATTAGTATTATGGTGTCGATCTTCTGAATGACCCATTCTAACCCTAAATGGTCTGTCTTAATGAGGTGCATCAGTTTCATTGTCAGATTTGAATTGAATAGAATGAAGAATGGTATGTGGACTCAGGTTAACAAGACCTGAGGAGCCATTACCACTAGTTAGAAGGAAAAGAGACTATATTGAAGGTAATATGGTTTTAGTATAAGGATAACAGGTGATTAAGGCTGGGGAGCCTTAACCAAGGAACTATCTACTATTTATACTATAGCCAGAGGTGCACAGACCATCTAGTCTCTCCAGCACATTACCATAAATAGAAGTAGGGCATAGGGTGAGGATAAAGGATATAACCAATGGGTCATTTGGTAAAGGAGTGTATTAGAAAGAGGCTATGTAGAATGAAAGGTCAGGGTTCAGGGTGAGCAGAGATTAATCCATGCCCTCAACCGTAAGGCCAAGGAGATCCCATCTAGAGATCTGCCATGATCAGATTTAACCCTCATCTAAATCTAGATCCAGATTCATTGAAGATTAGATCAGGAAATGCATTTATCATCTGAAATGCTAGATCCAACCATAAGCTATGCCCAAATCCAAGGGGAAACTCTGATATAACAACTTAACCATATCCTAGGGTTTATCCTTGTTTGGCAATAAAGTCTCACGGTCATGTGCTTGTCATGTGACTCTTCTGCTAGTGAATGTTACATTTATAACAATTAGGGCAGAAAGAGAATAAAGAACCAGAGAAGCCTGTACTAATAACTGGGTAAAAGAAATGTAAATATAGCTAGAGTAATATGGAGTGGTAGTGGAGGAATATGAAGTGGTAGTAAAGGGCTGGAAGGACCTATACTAATAACTAGGTGAGTGTAGCAATAACCACTGGGTATAAAAACTAGGTGAAGGCTGGATTAGAATTAATTCCAAGTTACAGGATATGATAGCCTCCATCATATTTAATAATACCCTTTATCAATTTATTACTGAATCTCTTACCTGGCTTTTTTCACACTTATTTCTTTCCATCTGATCCCAGGCAATTGATTTTGATTTCATTAAATTATATCATCTTCTTTCAATTCTTTATAGTTCAGTTTTTATAAGCATATGTAAAATCTAACTGGGCTTTACAATGTTTTGGTAAAAGAAGAGATTATTTCAGCTTGGAAATAGCTTTTATGCCACTTTTTTTCAAGTGCCAGCAAATAGTATTGGGGTGAAAGAGTTAATTGGTTAGACAGAGAGTGCTTTTGTCACTTAAATAGCATTTTCTGCTCTACCAAAGAAAATAAAATGAATAGCATGGCAAACATTAGTAAAAGAAAGCTTGAATAAACAATCACCAGTAATCTTCTGAAGGTTTGGGCACTCTTGGGAAGATAGCTTTGATATAGTAGCATGTTCAATATTAAGCTGGGTGGCAATAATATAAGTTAAATGGCCAGCATTAAGTTGAGCAAGAATAATAGCCTTTTAAATAGCTATAAGAGATTGTATAATAATGAAAGTAGAAAATAAGAATATGTGATAGAGATTTCAACTTTCAAATCAAAAGTACAGTGGCTCAAAAAACTGTCCCAATATTTGCATGTTTTACACTAAATACAATGGCTATCAATAACTACTAATTATCATGCTAGGCTATGAATGTATTAAATGCAGTACTTGCACTTGGCTTTCTATTGATCCAGTAATCAATGCATTTGGTTATGTTTTGGTAACATGGCAACCATATCAAAATGA
The DNA here is from genome assembly GCA_038089275.1 of Pulveroboletus cf. rosaemariae. Taxonomy (NCBI): domain Eukaryota; kingdom Fungi; phylum Basidiomycota; class Agaricomycetes; order Boletales; family Boletaceae; genus Pulveroboletus; species Pulveroboletus cf. rosaemariae. The sequence goes on from JBBPKN010000497.1 coordinate 35,310, forward strand.
CAACTCATTGAAACAGTTTTTTAACTTTGAATTCCCATTACATATATTGGACCCTGAAGTGCTGTAAGATGATTATATATCTTATGTAAGTAATATATTATGTCACTATTATGTCACTAATTAGCCTGCAGCATATATAAACCCTACCATCACAAATAAATTCCCTTATCTTCATTATAAAACATCTTTCTGCTACTTAAAGAGATATTATTATCTCTCTTGTCTCTCTTGATCTTTCCTGTAGGAAAATTGCATCTCAAACTGGTCTAGAGAAGTCTACTGTGGCTAGAGTCCTTCAGGAAATCCAACCAGAGAAGGAAAATCATCATGGTGGTTGTTTTTCAAAACTTTTTCCTATTAACAAGTATGCTATTGTTCAACAAATTCTTACTGAAAAGGCCAGTAATGCAGTTCAGGCCACTCATTTCATCAATTCTATTGTCAGCACTCCTGTCTGCCCACAAACAGTCAGGAATACCCTCAAGGAAGCTTCTCTAAAAGCTATGGTAAAGAAGAAAAAATCTCTTCTCTCTACTATTCATAGAAAAAGTAGGTTAGCCTTTGCTCTGAAGTACCAGCATTGGACTGTGGAGGACTGAAAGAGGGTGATTTGGTCAGATGAGACTAAAATCAATAGGATTGGATCAGATAAACAAGAATATGTGTGAAAAAAGAAAGGAGAGGGGATAAGTTCTAAGGAAATCAAAGGTACAGTCAAGTTTGAAGAAGGATTACTCATGGTATGGGGCTGTATTGGATGGAATGGTGTGGGAGTTTTGAGTGAGATTGAGGGAAGAATGGATGCTGAACAGTATGTGGCAAATTTGGAGAAAGAATTGTTGCAAAGCATGGAGAATTCTGGAATTTCTTCAGATAAAATTATTTTTCAGCAAGATAATAATTCCAAGCATATCTCTAGAAGAGCTCAAATCTGGTTTAAGGAGCAAGATATCAAGCTTCTGGATTAGCCTGCTCAATCTCCAGATCTTAATCCTATTGAACACACTTGAAATCATTTGAAAAGATGCCTTTCAGGTTATAAGAGGGCATCTATATAAGTTCATCAATTATGGGATAGGGTGGTGATAGAGTGGGAAAGGATTTCTGTAAAGAAGTGTCAAAAATGGATAGAATGCATGCCTAGAAGAATTCAAGCAGTTATCAAGGCCAAGGGAGGTCATATCAAATACTGAATATTTTAATAGGTAACACTGCTGAGGATATCACACTATACACAAGGAGACCTCAGTTTCATATGAATGAAAGACTATGAGCATTCTCCTAAACTAACCTATACACAAGGAGACCTTGTAGGTACTGTTTAGTTAATAAATGTAATGAATGTATGGTGGCCTCACCTCAGTTTCATATGAATGAAAGACTGAGGTGCAATGTGGCAGTGTCCACACTCAAAAGGATGACGCGATTACATAAGGAAATGTCTGGTGTATGCCTTGGAAAGAATATGTCTCAAGGAATAAGTGGCCCAGAGGCATCAAAAGGAATGAGGGAAAAAAGGAGAGTGAAGAGAAATGAAATAATAGAATAAAATTTCAACACACCCACTTACTGAATCATTTCTTCTTACAGTGTCAAACCCATTCCCTCCACAAAATGGATGTGTTTCTCTCAGCTCAATGCCTTGGTCAAGATGTCAGCAATCTGTGCATTGATGGGAAGGTACTCAAGTGAAATGTCTCCTGCCACAATCTTTTCATGAATAAAATGATGCCAAATAGCAATATGCTTCATTCAATCATGGAGTACAGCATTCTTCACTAATGACATTGCAGATTAATTGTTGATGGAAATATTAATGGCAGAGTGCACAAGAGAGGGCTCAAGTTCTGAAAATAGAATCTTCAGCCATGCAGCCTCTTTTGCAGCTATGGTTGCCACCATGTACTCAGCCTTGGTTGTTGACAGGGCAATGGAACTCTGTTTCTTTGAGGTCCAAGTAATGGCACCATCTGCTAGCATAAAGATACATCCTGAGATGGATTTTTGATTGACCACATCTCTGGCCCAATCTGCATCCACATAGCCAAATAGTTTGAAGGCCTTGGACCATCTGTAAGTGAACCACATGTTGGCTGTCCCACATAGATAGTGGTAAGTGTGTTTGAGGGCCATCCAGTGGATTTGACCAGGTGTGGCAGTGTGTCTGCTCAGTATATCCACTGCAAACATGAGGTCAGGCTGAGTCATCAGCATGGTGTACATTAAGCCTCCTAATCTGCTCTGGTAGGCTTTGATGTCAACTGCTGCCATTTCTGCTCTAGGGAGCCTGCTGTTGGCATCCATGGGTATTGTCATGGCTTACCTATTTTCCATTCCAAAGCATTTCAGGATAGTTTGGGTGTAATGATGCTGTGAGAGGGAGATTGTGCCCTCACCTCTATCCCTGATAATCTCCATGCCCAGGATCCAACATGCTTCACTGAGGTCTGTTACCTCATACTTGGCTAATAGTATGTGCTTGAATTTCTCAATTTCCTTGTAGCTCTTGGACAAGATCAGTTTGTCATCTACATAGACAGCAATGATAATGAACTGGTCTTGTTCCCACTTGTGAAAAAGGCTATGATCAGCATTGCTGCAGGTGAAGCCAAGGGAAGTAAATAGCTCATGCAGTGCATTATACCAAGCTTTTGAAGCTTGTTTGA
>JBBPKN010000498.1:0-37920 GCA_038089275.1 Pulveroboletus cf. rosaemariae
AGAACCTCAGTAGATGTCAAGCTACTGATATTAGGAGTACTACCTATGAGAACTAAGGTAGATTAGTATAGTAGTAAATGCCTATAAAAATAGGGCTTACCCTCAGTAGATGTCAAGCTACTGAGGACATTACGAAGTGTACGCTCTAAGCTTATGTAAGTTTCACCATAAATGGAAAGCTAATGCGTGCTAGTCAAGTTTACAACAAAGGTAGCCCAAGTTATTTTGTCCGAGACATCCCTCTGCGTTGTGCCCGAGTGACGTCAACACGCTCTAGTACTCGAGCACCCATCATTAAGAGTAGTTGGGGCGTTCGTCAACTGAAATTGCCTAACATCAGAATTCACCAACATTCCAGATTCACCACATGAAACGTTATGATGCCCTCACTCTATACTCTAACTGACACACCTGACGGACTAATAAATAGGTCACAACTCCATAAGCTAATGACCGCGGTAGCATTTCGGGGTGTGTTGTAACCATGTTATGCAGTACTCCAGTGGTTCGCTCAGCACTGGCTAGCTCTCTCACCAAGGAATAGCACAAGGTGTTCCCATTCTGCCATTCGATGGTTACTTGGCCATGGAATAACCCACATCAAGAATCTTTCAGGATGATCGCATGAGTGTTGATTCCCGTCACTCTCCTGAGTCTATGGTGGACAGCAGCCGCTACGTCGTGATGCTGCATTGAATCAACATGTCCGATAGAGTCGCATGTACACGCGAGCTTTTCAATTTCACACAAACATTTATTGGTATGAGTTTCTACTTGCAGTTTACAGGCACATGCTGGGTAATGTAGCTCAATCAGTCATAAGAAACATGTTGGAATGAATGAGGTGGAGAAACCCCTTGGACAGGGTAAGGGTGGGAGTTCTAGGTAAGGATAATTAGTTCCAAAGCAAGGTTGGTCAGCCTTGGATATAAGATAGTTGGTTCCATTACATGTTAGTATTGAACTGCAGTAGTGAAAGTTGTTGATCACAGTGTGGTTCTGTCACATCCTGTGCCAATAGGTCAACTCTGCTATGTTTCTGGTGCAACTCCAGTTGCTTTCACATTTTAAGCTGCATATTTCCTAGTTCCCTTTACCTTTACCTTCATCTTTTTCTATCTAATGATTGGTTACAACTTTACCTATGCTAACTCTGTAATATTCTGATATAACTCCATAGTTCCTCCAATCTCACTTCCTGTTCCTGTTTCTTTCTGCCTTACTTTTCCCTGGCATTATTTAGTTTTAGTTTGACATTATTTGACATTGTCTTCTCTGACATCTCCATTTGTATCCAGGATACATTGGCACCTGCTTTGCTTATAAGACAACTTCTTTCATATCTCTGTTCCCTTCTTAGATAATTTGCCTCTCTGAGGTATAAGTACTGTAGCTTTGTATCTTGTACTTCAGTTTGAATATTGACCATAACATAACATTATGATTCTTTTAGACCCCCTCCTGCTTCACAATTTAATGTTGTACCCTACACTAAGTCTCACAACTTACTCCATGACTTGATGTCATACCTCTTATTGAAAAAAGCCCTACAGCTTATCCTGGACCTCTGGTAGTTTCTGACCCCTCTGTAAATCAGAGCACCTGGTACTAGCATAAGGGCACACCACATAAAATAAAGCCAAGCCCTATCCACTCTGGAGTTATCCAGAGTATACCTGGAGTATGTTATAATTTTATAACAGGTTCCCATATTGTTGCAATGTGCACACATTTGCTCTTGCACATTGACTTATCATGGACTGCACACATTATAGATTGCATACATCAGAAACTCATCATACTTGTTATGACATCAGAAGTTGCATCATAAGAGATATATGTTACACTCTAGCTACAACCTATATAGAGAGGCAACTTTCTCCCTGTAAAGTATCCTGGTTTTTCCCTGGAATCACTGTATCCTTGTCCAGTTTTATTTCCAAGTGTTTTCACCACACAGTGAAGTTACACTTTTTTTTGAACTGGTATCACTATTAGCCTCTCTATTGTTGAAAAGCACTGTTTACCCATTCCATACTGTACTTGCTATCCATGATATCTTTTGTTGCCTTCACCAATCTGTGCTGCCAACCTATCTCCTCATATTACTTGTTCCCAGTACTGTGCTCAGCATTGCTGGGCCAATACCACTCCTGCCCCTATTCTGTTCCCTGACCAATCTAACATGGTATCAAATGAAAACAGCAATAGTTCATCCTCATCTGATTTCCCTGTCTATTCTCAGCCCCAAATGATGTCCACAAAAGGTCACTTTGAACAAATCACCACATTCAAGGCTCTGATTATCACAGCTGGAAAAAGGGTTGTTGATCTTATTTTCACATTAAATCTATTAATACTGCAAAACAGGTGTCAATTACTGCTTGGAACCTTCAGAATCCCTGCATACAAGACTAGTATATGAATGATGCAGACTGTTTTAATATGCTATCCTTTGATACCTTTCTCACAGAAGTCTGTTCCACATGGCTTCCCTCTAATTGAGCCAATATACTCCAGCACAAGATGCTCATATCCTGCCAAGGATCTTCTTCTTTTTGATCCTGGGTGACTCAAGTACAAATCCAAAATGCCATCTTATGTGATTCCCCTTCTCATCTCAATGATCACACCTTGCATTTCCATCTCAAGGTGCACATGCACCCTGTACTTCTTCAAAAGTATCAGTCTTCTAATTGTCCACAAGAGCAAACCTTCTGAAATTGGATTGATAAGATTGCTCTTCTTGATGAACAATGTATTTTGGATGCTCAAGCCCTTGCTACAACCCTTGAGGAGAGCCAATACCAGTCACTGCACCCTATGAACAAGTCCATAATACTATCTTCCAAAATGCCCAATAGCACTCCTTCAAGTTCTCAACTTCCCGCACTTACCTTGAAAGAATGCAAACTGCTTACCAACAATGAGGGTTGTTTCAAGTGTTACTGGCCTTTTCAGATGCATTATTCCTGAGATTGTCCTAATGGATTTCCTAGTGCTGCAAAGTACAAAATGCTCACTTCTGCTTCCATTTTACACTCCCACCCCACTTTTTCACAAACTATAGCTGTGGTAACAATACCTTCTGCTGTTCTTGAAGATGTCACAGATACTGATGATAGTGATACTGGGTGTGTCACTCCTTTCTCCATTCCTCACCTTTATTGGACCTGTCTTGTTGACAGTTCCTCTGTTTCCTCTCCTATTCCTGTGAATACTATAATTGATCATGGGTCAACTTTAGTTCTCATTGATGATCTTCTTGTTGCATAGCTTGGACTTTGCATTCATCTACTGCCTGCCTCTCTTCCTGTTTTGCTGGCAATATCAGAAAGAAACAATAAGGAAACCACTCTTCACAATTTTGTTTACCTAATCTGTTTGTCTCCTGATTTACACTTCTGTTTGAAAGCTGTTCATGCCATTGTGGCACATAACTTGTGTGCTCCCATCCTGTTGGATGCACCTTTTCTTTCTCATAATAAGTTAATTGCTGACCATGAACTCCATACTTGCATTTCAAAGACCTATGGCTATGATTTGTTAAATCCAATGCCTTCTTCTGCCTCATCCAGGTGTTGACATGACATTCCTACCCTTTTTTCTCATCAAAAGCAATTGGTTATTACTGCACTGAATCACATTCTCCCTCCTCTCTAACAGATTATTGACCAGTTTTCAATGAATACTTCACTTCCCTTCATGATCCAAGCTATCAATACTCAGATTGCTGCTATTACCCTTTGTGAACAGGTTTTAGCTGACCTCACATGTCAGGATCAACATCTTAAACATGAATACTCAGATTACTTTCCTGCTGATATTCTCCACATGAAAAATCTGCCCAATAACATTCTTTTTCATATTAAACTGAAAGACACTAACAAAATCATTCACTCCAGAACCTATGATTGTCCACACAAATATAGGGCAGCATGGAAAACCCTTTTAGATCAACATCTTGCAGCCAGTCACATTCATCCATCCTCCAGTGCATACTTCTTCCCTGTGTTTATTATTTTAAAAGCCAACCCTACTGTTCTCCCATGATGGGTTAACAACTACTGCCAACTCAATGCCAACACTGTTCCTGATAGTCACCCCTTACCTCAGATTGACAAAATATTGCATAATTGTGCAAAGGGCAAGGTATTCAGAAAAATTGATATGACTAACTCCTTTTTTCAGACACATGTTCATTCTGATGATGTTGCACTCATGGCCACACTCACCCCTTTTGGACTTTTTGAATGGCTTGTCATGCCTATGGGTATCCACAATGCTCCTGCCTTTCATTAGTGTTGCATGGTTGCTGCCTTATGGCATCTTATTGGCAAGATTTGCCATGTTTACTTAGATAACATCATCATTTGGTCAGAGGACTTATTGACCCATGAAACTAATGTCTGCTTAGTCCTTGATGCACTCCACTCTGCTACCCTTTTCTGCTCTCTCTGGAAAACTTCCCTTTTTTGCTTAGAACTTGATTTTTTGGGCTGACAAATTTCAAGTTGTGGCATTGAATCTGACCTTCAAAAGGTTGCATGCATCCTCGCTTGGCCAACTTCACAGTCTGCTTCAGATGTACAATCCTTTATGGGCCATATTTGTTTTTTCACCAATTATCTCCTGCAGGTCTCTGAACATATGTATATCCTAATGCCCCTTACTGGTTCTGATGCACAAAAGAAATTCCCTCTGTGGACTCCTGCGCATGCACATGCCTTTCAATCACTCAAGGATTTGCTCCTTGGTTCTTACTGTTGAAACTGCAGAATACTTGTAGTCACTATATATTAGGTAGGTAAGTAAATACTGACCTGCAGGATACTTGTAGTTACTAAGTATCCTAAGGTAACTAATGGTGCAATGTAGTTATTAGCTTATGTAAGCTATAGAGTATAGGTAATCAACCAATTCCAACACTTACTGCCTCACTACCATTGATCATGACAACTCTGGTAACAATCACATTTTCCTTACTTGTGATGCTTCAGATTACCAGACTGGTGCCATCCTTACTTTGGGTGAAACATGGGAAATGGCTTGACCTGTTGCCTTTGACTCTTGGCAACTGTGTGGTGCCAAACTCAATTACCCTGTCCATGAAAAAGAACTCCTTGCAATCATCAAAACTCTCAAAAAATGGCGCTTAGAACTCCTTTGTGTGCCAGTGGAAGTCTACACTGATTATCACACACTTGAAAACTTTTTCACTCAGCAGGACCTTTTGCATCATCAAGCACATTGGTCTGAATATCTTTCCCACTTTGACCTTACTTTCCACTACATTCCTGGCAACTGCAACCTTGCTGCTGATGCACTAAGCCATACCCAGTTACTCCCTGCCCCTGAGGAACTTTACTCCATGTCCATCAATGCTATCATCAATGCACCCATGCAGTCTTCCACTCCATGCCAATCTTCATCTTCTACTCCAACTGCCATTGCATTGTTCTGCATCACACTGGATTGCCAACTTCTTCATGACATTTTTAAAGATTATAGTGCCAATCTGTACTGCCAGAAATTGTTCTCCCTGCTGGGGTCTTTCCCCAAGCTACAGGAACATAATGGTATGCTATTTCTATGTGACCATCTTGTTATTCCCCATGTTCTATCCCTTTGCAAATGGATTTTCCAATTAGCTTATGACCAATTGGGTCATTTTGGTGGTGTCAAAACATACTTGGCACTCTGGCCATCATTTTACTGGCCACATATGAAATGTGACCTACTTTAGGCCTATCTACCCTCCTGTTCTGCATGTCTGTGCAACAAACAACCCAATTCCCCACCTGCTGGTCCCCTGCATCCTCTCCCAGTACCTGATCAACATGGAAACTCTATTGCCATGGATTTTATTGGGCCTCTACCTTCTGATCATGAATTCAACATGATTCTCTCCATTACAGATCATTTTTAGGCAGATATCCATCTTATTCCTTGTACTAACTCACTCTCAGCTCATGAACCAGCACAATTGTTTTTTGACCACTGGTACTGCAAAAATGGCCTACTGCAATAAGCTTTTTTTTTCTAGCTTCTGGTGTTTGTTGCATAAACTTACTGGTATTTCCCTAAAAATGTCCACAGCTTATTACCCTCAAACTGATGACATCAGTGAATGTACTAACAAAATAGTCATTTAGTGCCTTTAGTTTTTCATCAACTGCAACCAAACCAGTTGGGTCAAAGCCCTTTCCCATGTGTGCTTTCACCTCATGAACACCCTCAATGCCAGTACTGGATATAATTTCTTCCAGCTCCATTTAGGGCAAAGCCCTTGTATTCTTTCTTCCATCTTCCTTAACCCTCATGCTAATGAATCCAATTCACTAGATGCCTCTCACCTGCTGCTTACCATGCAGGCACAACTTGCCAATGCTCAAAATAACCTTCTTTATGCAAAAATCAAGCAAGCCTTCCATGTTAATTCCTTCCATTCACCTGAACCCACTCTTTCTGTTGGTGACCTTGTTCTCCTGTCTATCCAACACCATCATTGTGACTACCTGCAAAAAGATGGTTGTTGTGTTGCCAAGCTCATGCCTCAATATGATAGTCCATTTGCTATTACCAAGGCATATCCCAAAATCTCCACATATACCCTTGCACTTCTGTTATGAATGAACAGTTCAGATGCACAAGAGTCACATGACAAGCATGTGACCATGAGACTCCTATGCCAGATTGAGCTAAACCCTATGCTATGGTTAGTTCTATTTAGAGTATCCTCAACTAAAGGATTAGCACAGGATTAGCAGCAATCTCATATAAAGGTATCTTCCAATCTAATCTAGATGACATCAGATCTTGGATCTTAGATCTAGATTTTGATTGATGGATCTGATCTGTGGCAGAGATCCAGATGGAATCTCCTCAGCCTCAAGGCTAAGGTGCTGTCTTCATATCTGTTAACCCTGAAGTCTTCCTTTTCATTCTATAACTTCTCTTCCATTTCAAACCCTTGATATGCATGGCCACTTAGTCATACCCTTTACCCTCACCCTATGCCCAGTTTCCATATTCGTATTTATCCCAGCTAGACTTGGTGGTCTGTGCACCACCCTAGATAGTATAAATAGGCCATTCATGTAGCTCTTAGCTCCCCAGCTTTGAGCACTTGTTTGTTTAGCCATCTAGGCATCTCAATAGATAAGCTAGTGTTTGGACTTTGCTCCTCAGGCTTAGCTACCCTGAGTATTCCTTCATCTTAAGTCCTGCACTACATCTAGGGTCAGGCATCTATCATTTACCCTCCATTCTTTTATTCTATACCAACATTGACATCAGCACAACCCCAAGGTCACCAGGATTAGGATTCATCCTCTCCTTATACCAAGTCCAACACTGAGGACTGTAACAACTTCCTCCCACATTACACATCCATCCCACCTTTTATGTTAGCCAACTACATAGGTACCATTCAAATGATTCTCACATATTTCCCTTGCAACACCACAATTACTCTGCCCCCATCTTAACATCAGAGGGCCTTGAAGAAACCAAAATTGATTGCATCATCAATGAATGTTGTGTTGGCCATGGACAACAATACCTCATGCACTGGCTTAACTATGGACCTGAGGATGATGAATGACTTACACACAAACAACTTTGCAATTGTGCTGCTTTAGATCATTGGAAGCACCAGGCTTTTGCTTCATAGTGTGGGAGGGTGCAACATGCACACATTTGCTCTTGTGCATTGACTTATTATGGACTGCACATGTCATAGATTGCATATGTCAGGAACTCATCATACTTACCATAATGCCAGGAGTTGCATCATAAGAGACATGTGTCTGTCAGAATTGGCAAGCATGCACATAGCCAGGAACTCACAACACACTGTACCTAATAGGTATGCATATGAACTCTATGTCATCTGTTTGACATGTATCTCAGTTTCAAAGGGCTCCTTTACTACTATCTCACATATGTACACTATCTCTTGTGCTTTTTGTTTCAGCCTGGCAGTTCTATAAATGCCATTACCATAATCACAAGTGCTAGTTTTCATACATATAATGCATTTCTTAGTCTCTAGCACCTCAGTTCATTGTCTTACATATGACTGAGGTGAGCTTTCCACTTTTATATACTATATACTCCCACTTATCCATACATAGTGCTACTTTAACAGGTACATATCAATACACAGTTCATTGTCTTACACATGACTGAGTGCTACTTTAACAGATTATGAGCCCTGATTCCCCTGTATATTGAACAAACTCGAATCTCACCACAATAACCACTGTTGTACCTGTATTTACTGACACTCTTCCTAGCAATGTGCCAAAACTTGAGGTTAAAGGCATGAACTGGGCCATTTTTGCTTTCTGCTTCCAGGTTGCTGTTGAAGCCAAGGAGCTATGGGGTCATTTTGATGGCACCACTGTCAAACCTAGTCATGTGCCTCCAATAACTGCAGATCAGCAGGATGAAGTAAATAAGTGGTTGAAGGATGAATGAGTGGCCAAACATTTACTTACCCAGCAAATTCCTAACTCAACTGCTTTGTGCATCCAAAAGCAAATGAGTGTCACTGGAATATGGAATAAGATAACAAAGGAGTATACAGAAAAGGGTGCATATGCACAAACAGACCTGCATGCACAGTTTTTGGAGTCAAAACTTGCCAAAGGAGGTAATGTTCATCAATTCCTTGATAGGCTACGAACCAAACAGGAAGAATTAGTGGCCATTGGAGTTCTTATTGATGAAATGGATTACTGGTCTACCATCATCAAGTCTCTCCCAAATTCACTTGCAAATTTTGCCTCAAGTCAACTCACTGTGGCAAGGCTTTTTAGCTCCACCAAGACTCTAGATCCTGATACCCTCATCTCCATCATCACTGAGGAAGCAGAGTGCCAAAAGGCAAAGCATTCACATCAATTTGATGGCAAGAATTGTGATAGGGATGAAGCTATGGCTGTCAACTTATCAGTTTATTTATGCAGATGAGGGAGAGAGCAGCATACCACTAATGGTGGATGCAGGAGTTTAAGGTGCAATTCACCAAAATGCTGGGAGTGTGGCTCTATGGAGCATTTAGTGGCTTTCCACAAAAAGGATAGTGGTAAAAGCAAACTTACTGCAAGTCATATCACTAATGTCATGGATAAAGACACAGATTCTGAATATGGTGTCTTTGGTGTCCTGGATGACTCTAGTGATGAGATGTTGATTCCCAACTTACCATCTGTGGAGTCAAATAACAGAGGAAGATGAGGATGTACCAGATTGGTTCTTGGTCACAGATGAAAACATTTTTGAGGATGTCTGGAACCTGGAGAAGGCAATAGCACTGCTAGTTGAGAACAAGGTGTCTGTCAATTGCACTGCCCCTGATGAAAACCATGAAGACATCACTATGGAAGCACATGCCAAGCATACTCACTCCTGCCAAATCAAACTCTTTGATTCCAGATCAACCTGTTACATTTCCCCATATCACAACCATTTTGAAAACTTTGGGACCATCCCAGACAAGTCATTCACTGCCACAAACCATCAGAAATTTGTCACAACTGGTGTTGGTGATATGGTAATTGAGGTACCACATGGGTATGACTCAACCAAGCTATGACTTACTAAGGTGTTATTCTTGCCTGAGGTTGGATACACACTAGTGTCAATTGGCTGTCTTGATGAGCTTGGGCTCTCAACTACATTTGCAGATGGTTTCTACATACTCCAGGGATTGGATGGCAATACAATCAGCAGGATACCACATACCTCCAAGGGCTTATACTGGATTGTGCATGATTACAATTTCACCACCACTGCTACCAAGCTTGTGACAGTCATGCAACTGCACTATCATTATGGGCATATTGCTCCATCTGTCACTCAAAGCCTTATTGAAAAGGGGCTGGTCAGTGGTTTAAAATTTGACATGATGAAGGATAAAGGTATCTTCTGTGAATTATGTGTGTATGTGAAGGCAACCCACAAGCCTATTGCAAAGGTCCACAAGGGGGCTCACATAGCTTCCATAGGTGCACTGGTATGGTCCAATGTCTGGGGGCCAGCACCCATCACAACTTTAGGAGATCACCATTATTATGTGACATTCACTGATGATTACTCAAGACTTACCTCTCTGTATATCCTTTACCAGAAGAGTCAGACCTTTGAAGCCTACCATTTTTTTTGAGGCTTGGCTCAATCAGCAGCTTGCTGCAAAGGTCAAATTGCTCCACTTGGACCATGGTGGTAAGTACCAAGGAAAAAAATTCATCATGTACCTGCACTGTTAGGAAATGGCCCAACATTTCACTGCGCCTGACACTCCCTAGCACAATGGCATTGCTGAATGGCTAAATTGCACGATCCTTGAGCATGTCCATGCCCTCCTGCATGCAAGTGGCTTGCCAAAGTTTCTGTGGGGAGAGGCTGCCTGGCATATTATCTGGCTGAAAAATTGCACACCCACCAAAGTTCTGGATGGCCTGTCACCATACAAAGTCACTTATAGGCAGCTGCCCAATCTCAGCTGCATCTGTGAGTGGGGATCTGTGATCTACACTAGAACTGCACATGGCCATAAACTAGCCTGGAAGGCTGATAAAGTCTGCTGAATGAATATCGACAATCAATCTGAGAATGCTTACCATGTCTACTGGCCAGCAAAGCAGATTATTACTATCAAATGCAATGTTTACTGGCAGGAGATCCACTGTGACATTGAGGGGGAGGGTGCTGTAATCCCACTTGAAGCCAATGTCATGCATATGCCAATAGTGCCATTACCTAATTACCAGCCCCATGCCACTGTATCTAATGCCACTATGGCCCAGTCAGTGCCATTGGCTACACAAGCCATACCCAATACACTTGATGTCCCTGATCCACCACCACCTTCAGCCCCTATTGCCTCATCTTACCCAAAATGCATCCACCAACCCTCTCAGTGTATCCTTGATATCATTCACAGCAAGGCTGCCAACTCAATTCCACCTCATGGCATTTAGCTTCCCAACTTAGTCCAGGAAGCAGCCACATGTGAACATGAACAGGATACCGGCCCTATCACTCTTAAGGGGAAGGGGACAGCAAATGAAATACTCATGGCAGATATCTATGATAACAATGTCAAACTGGTGCTTGTCTTAAACAACACCATCACAAAGGCCAAGGCCCTTGAACCTGCCTCACTTGCTGAGGCCAAATACTATCCAGATTGGCCACTATGGGAACAGGGTATCAATAATGAACTTGATACATTGCACAAAGCTGGCACCTGGGAACTGGTCAACCTACCTTCTGCAGCCAACATAGTAGGTTTCAAATGGGTTTTCCATGCTAAAAAGAATACTGCAGGAACTATTGTGTACTATAAAGTGCATCTTGTCATGCAAGGATTTTCGCAAGTCCTGGGTGTCAATTACTTCAATACATATGCCTCTATTGCCAAACTTACCTCAATCTGTACCATTCTTGTTTTTGCTGCCCAGCTTAACCTTAAGCTACATCAAATTGACATTAAGGGAGCTTATCTCAATGAAGAGCTCAAAGATGAAGAATGCATTTACATGCATCAGCCACCTGGATATGCTGATTCCACCCACCCTTACCATGTTTGTAGATTGCACAAAACACTCTATGGACTCAAACAGAGTGATTGCCACTGGTATTAAAAACTGGTTGAGATCTTAGTCAAGGCTCTTAGCTTCAAACAGTGTAATGTTGACCAAGCTGTCTTTGTCAAACACACTAAGCAGTCCCTCATCATCATTGTTGTACACATTGACAACTGTACCATAGCTGCCTTGACCCTTGCCCTTATCTGGGCAATTAAGGCACAGATCTATAAGCATGTTAAGATCATGGATCTTGGGGAGCTCCACTGGCTCCTGGGAATCAAGGTAATCCATGATCGCAACATCCACACCATCTCCCTTTCCTAGTACTTATACATTAACTCCATCACCTGTCATTTTGGCTTCAACAAACACAAGCCACTCTTCATGCCCATGGATCCTCAGATGAAACTCACCACCACTCAGTCCCCTTTGACTGGTGCTGAATATGCAGCCATGCAACACATCCCATATCACAAAGCTGTCAATTTCCTCATGTACATGGCACTTGGTACTCACCCTGATATCTCATATGCCATCACCACTGTCTTGTGATTTGCCAGCAATCCTGGCATGCCACATTGGAATGCCATTTGATGCATCTACAGGTACTTGATCAGCACCAGGGACCTATGCCTCACATATGGCAGTACTAAGAAAGTACTCCAGGGATACACTGATGCTGATGGTAGTATGGCAGAGGATCACAAGGCTATCTCCAGCTATGCTTTTCTTCTTGATGGAGGTGCTGTGTCCTGGGCATTGAAAAAGCAAGACATCATGTCCCTTTCAACCATGGAGAGTAAGTACATTGCTGCCACACACACTACTAAGAAAGCCCTTTGGCTCCACTCTTTTATTGCCAACATTTTTGCTCAGTGTACTGATCCCATCACTCTCTTTTCTGACAATCAATCTGCCATTGCCCTTGCCCATGACCATCAATACCATGCTCATATCAAACATATTGATATTCACTTCCACTTCATTCATTGGATTATTAATGATGGCAAAATTCATTTTATTTTTTGTCCCACCACCAATATAATCACCAATACACTCACCAAAGCCCTTCCATCCCCCAAGGTCAAGCACTTTGCCACCAAGCTTGGGCTCCACATAGCTTGAAGGGGAGTGTCAGAATTGGCAAGCATGTGCATAGCTAGGAACTCATAACACACTGTATCTAATAGGTATGCATATGGACTCTATGTCATCTGTTTGGCATGTATCTCAGTTTCAAAGGGCCTCTTCACTACTATCTCACATATGTACACTATCTCTTGTGCTTTTTGTTTTCAGCCTGGCAGTTCTATAAATGCCATCACTATAATCACAAGTGCTAGTTTTCATACATATAATGCATTTCTTAGTCTCTAGCACCTCAGTTCATTGTCTTACACATGACTGAGGTGAGCTTTCCACTTTCATACACTATGTACTCCCACTTACCCATACATAGTGCTACTTTAACAGGTATATATCAATACACAGTTTGTTGTCTTACACATAACTGAGTGCTACTTTAACAATGTCACACCCTAGCTACAACCTATATAGAGAGGCAACTTCCTCCCTGTAGAGTATCCTGGTTTTTCCCTGAAATCACTGCATCCTTGTCCAGTTCTGTTTCCAAGTGTTCCCACTATATGGTGGAGTTACAATTGTACAGCTTACTGTTTCACCATGACATTTCTAACCTTTTGTTGTCTACCCAATGTGTTAGCGGAATGAGACTCCGCAGCCCTTTAAGATTGTTTACTATTTCTCATAACATCCTCAGTCATTTCTACACCCTGACTGAGGTATGTACAAACATCACATATTCTATAGCAATGGCTGCTAACTAGTACCTAGTCCTTATATTCATTAGGTACTAATATCAGTTGTTTCTACGCCCCGACTGAGTCCTTATATTCATTAAGAGTATGCAGCCTACCTCCAATCGAGTGTGTTTTGGAGGAAGGCAATGTGGGCGAAAAATGAGCAGTATCCATAATAGGAAATGTACTGCAAATCTCTTGCATAGCAGGTTTAAACTCGGCGACGTGACCAGGATCCTCAGAATTGCACTAGCCAGTGTCCCTGGTTCACAGTATGGGGATAATTGCCTCTGTCGTCTGGACTCGAATCATTACTGATGACCTCATATCAAAGTTGTATAGCAGTAAATGTTCACGCGGCGATTATGGAGTAGTGACTATGGGCATTGAAAACTCTGTCGGTGCACAGTAACTTGGACCGCCAGACGTGGCCACGGGACCCGTCGCCGACTTGTAGTCATATAGTCGGCTTCAAGCGATAGTATGTACATGGAGGCCATCCATTCCTTTGAGCGACGCAACGAATACTCTTGATCGTACAAATCCATGACGATTCAAGCTTGTCTGAAAGAAAAGACTTCAATGACGAGGGGCGGAGTAACGCGACGGACCCACCTCCTAGCATACAAATACAATCACCCTCTCAACACTTGCCGTCTCATGCTAACAACATTTTCAGCCGCTACTCCTCTACCCCCAATACAAATTCCGGCTGGAATGGCTTGGGATGGAATACAACTACATCCGGTCATCCGCTCTCCAGAGCATTGATCGGTGCATCTGGTCACCGCAAGATCCGGAACGACCAGAGCAATAGCACGAGGTTGATATACAGCAATCGGTTCGCAATGTGTTTGACTGGGACAAACTCCGTTCGCGTCACGCGGACGTAGCGAGCCTATTCCCGATACTGGGAACACGTTGGATCCCTCCAAGACCGTCTGCACGTTGAACGAGCACACTCACTCTTGTTTTGGCATCGGGTATTGCCAGAACCACGTCGCAGGTGGCCCAGGGGGGAGTGGGATACCATTCTTATGAGTAGGACTCCAGGCGAGCTTCCTGGAGAGGACGAGTGCGACCACAACAGCTGCACCACCAGCGAGGGTGGTCCAAGAGAGGACGGATACAGCAATGCTTGTGCCGTGAACGAGGGACATTGGCCAGCACAGTTCTGTACAAATTGTCGTACGTTTGGCGGGGAGCAGTATCGAGTTTATATACAGTGCCAACATGATCGCACTGACTGCTATCTCGAGCATAGCTATGTTGTTGCGAACCCGGTCCGAAGGCTAATCGTCATGTATCCGGTAGCACTTCCCAGTCGCCCACCAAACCATCACGCGTTTGATTGTGGTGGGAATGAAGCAGCGTTGAAAAGTGTTGGCGTTAACAGCTCATGGACGCGTGACGTCGGGCGTCAGTGGGCACGAGAGACCAAAACGTAACTGCCTCTTCCTATCGTGGACTTGAGAGGATAGATAAGAGCCAGAACCAGGGTGATATGGCCCGACGCACTTTGTGTCTACGCGCTTTGCATGATTCATGGTGCAGCTGCATGATTCGCGATTCTTCTAGCGTAGCCGCCTTAAAATGCCAGCAGGCCGTTAGGTAAACGCAGCTCACTGCCAGCAAGTTGACGACCATTTTGATGACGCCTTCCTCATATGCGGTTCATCCCCTCTCTTCTCAAATACGCACAAAATATACATTGAAATAAAGCAAGCTAGAAAGAAAATCATTACAGCAATGACCACATATCCGGACCTACACCTAGGATTAAGTCCAGTAGTAGCATCGGCAACAGGGCCAGAGCTGGCACTGACACTATGCAGGTGGCGGTGGTGGTGGTGGCGGCGGCGGCGGCACTCCATCTGACGGTGCAGGCGGTCCCCCTCCCGCACCCGGTGTCCCACTAGCCCCATACCCTTGCTGGGCATAGTACTGACTATACTGTTGTTGCTGACTCGCCGCCCATTCTTTAAACTGCTGCGAATTGACGTCGTACCCAAACTGCGCCCTAGGAATTTGAAAACGTAGTAAGACAAGGCAAAAGAGGATGAACAGATAGTAAAGGATCGATGATACATACCAGTAGGCGGCATATGCGTCCGTAGAGGTATTGGAGTCGGGAGCAGGCGGAGGTGCACTCCCATCTGGAGGCGGCGGGGGTTGTTCACCAGGTGGTGGCGGTGGCGGTGCATTATCGGGAGCAGGTGCAGAACCGTATCCACCCTGTGTCGATACAGAAGCAGAACATGACACATTATTGAGCATCGAGTCACCTGCCAAGAGAAGCGAGGGTGACGTACCGACATGACACTATATTGAGCATATTGCATCTGTGCTTGATGGAGCTCCATTTGTTGTTGAAGGAGGGCCGTCTGGGCTTTTCCGTGCTCTGCACGCACAACTTCGAGGAGATCTTCGGTCAGTACCTTGGCACGAGCGACCTGACCCTCATCTGGCCCGCTAGAGAATTATGAGCGACCAAATAGGCGACAAGGATGGGTAGATACGTACGTGATGTGTATGTGCATGGGTTCCTCCGACTCTTTGCCAGTTTCTTGCTCCACGAATCCTGAGCCGAGACCCTTGATCTGAACGCGTGTGCCCGTTTCTTGTTGGATATGTTTCACAAATACACCCTACGGCCTATTCAGTGCGAGCATCTTCTAATGCTAGCCCACCATTACCTGTGGTCCGACAACCTTGGCGCGAACATTGAAGTTTCGGATCGTCTCCAGACCAACTGGTAGTTTTTCTTCTGGCCATTTCCGCTGTATAACGGTGAGTAACGGAGATATAGGATATGAATATCCCCTCCAACCTTGTCGCGCAGACGATCTTTTTTGTCTTCGACGAGTGGTCCAAGGTCCATGGAAACCAGTTCGTTTATCTTGTCAATAGCATTTTGCAGGACATCTCTCGAAGATGCAGAAAGGTGGAGATACAGAGGGGGATCCTTTTCTGTCGCCCTGGATCGATCTGGGTACCAAACGCCCTTGGTGCTCACCGATGCACCCGTCTCCTCATGTATCTATCCGAACCGCCCCTCAGTCGACGATTTCACAATAACACCGCCCGAACGAGGAAACGACACCGAGAATAAAAACGAAGAAAAAGATGGGAGAACGTACCTCCGCTTGGGTCGAACCCTTGGTCAACACATAGCGATTCCGAACGTCATTGATGTCGATATCATGCGTAAACTCGGCGTCGTGCGGGTCCCTCTGTCCAATCTGAATGCTCCCGGCTGCAGACCCACCCGCACTGAACTGAGCCGCGATTTTTGCAGCGATGGCAGCAGCCGCTGCAGCTGCTTCCGAAGCCGACTTTCCTTCGTCGATTTTAGTCGCTTTGGGGGGTATCTCATTTTCTGCATATGCGTCAGATGCGGCTTGGTCCCACTTGCGTTTGGACGACATTTGGGTGCGTTGCAGACCTTCAATGAAGGGTTCGGGATAGTGTGAACCCTGTCACATGGCGTGACTCGCAATTCGCATATTCAGGGGGGTCTCCAATTCGGAGGGGGGTCTTCAGATGTCCCCGCTGTGAGTGCGCCCGGAGTTTCCTGCCACGTCTCTGTGATGGCCACTTCCAAGCGACCACGCGCTTCACCCCGATTATCAGACGTGCCATCATCTCACACGACCCCATCCATCAACAAAGACCTAGGACAACATCAGCCACGAGACAGAAACCACGATCAAGATCAAGATCGAGAACTGGCACCGATGTTCAAGTCCTCCCGAACAACCGACACACATGCCCGCGATCGCGCACTACTGTGTACGCTGCCCCCCACTTGCAATCCACCACTGAACAAGCCCACCCCGATTGCCAACTCGCGCGATCTCGAGATTCACTATGGGAAGTACCACGCACACGTGTGCGAGCAGCGAGGGTGTGGGTGTGTTTTTCCAGATGCGCGCCTTCTGGAGTTGGTGAGGACGTCGATCTGTCTACGACACCGTCATTGTGGATGTTTTTACACTGACGATACTGTGTCCCTCTGTTTCTCACCAGCACCAAACAGAGTGTCATGATCCACTTGCCGCAGTGAGGAAGGAAAGGGGTGAAAAGATCGTGCGTATCTCTAGCCGTTGGTCCATCGCCGCCGAAGCGCTTAGGTAGGGGGCTCGTTTCAGTTTGCTTGCCATCTAGTTTCGTGTCCACGTCTGTTCTCAACGCCTAAAGCACGAAGGCTACATCTCATTCAAGCGCACTCATACCCAAAGGAATATTTCTTTGCTGTTACTAATAGAGGGGTCGGTGGGCTCCTGAAGAGATGGGGAGATGGAGCGAGTATGATACGGGGGACATGGAAACCGAGGGACAGCAACCAAGGACAAGATAACGAGACCGAGGGAAAAGGGTACATGGAAGTGGACTCTGACTCTAGCAATGAGGAGGGAGAGGGAGATGGGGAAGGGATGGAAGACGAAGAAGACGAGGACGAGAACGACCTTGATGAGGAGGGTGAAGAAACCCCCAAAGCGCGGTACAATGATGGAAGCAACATTAGGTCTCCCGCTGTCTCCCCCAAGCTGCCATCCCCTCGACAATCGAGCGCACCCCCATCTTCAATACCGCACGAACGAGTAGATGAACTGGTGCAGTCAATGAGCTCACTCAATCTGGTGCCACCAACTATCCGGTTTGGACGGGGCGGTAAAGGTGGAGGGTTCAAGCATCCTGAACTACATAACCCTCAAGTGTTAAGAGGTAATTTTGGTCCAAGAGGAAGAGGAAGAGCTAGGATCGCCACGAATGTTCACACTCATACAGGACATCCACGTGCGAGTGGGATTATCTCAGATGCGCCGGCTAAACGAGGTGGATACACAAGGGGTTTTTCTCCTCGTGGAACAACTCGGGGCGGAGTTGTCCATGTCCAAGGCGGCGTTAAGGGAAGGGGCAGCGAGTCATAAAAAGGTTACATGTGACGCACCTGAGGACGTACATGTCTGTTCAAGGTCACCACGGAGGAAAGTCAACAGGGGTGTGAGATGGACATGTAAGGTATCCAGTGGATATGGAACTAATTGATTTGATGAGAAGCGGTGGGTGTAAACGACACTAGTTACGTTGAAGCCCAATCTATCGAGGGTCCCCATCATCCTCGCTGAAGGGTGGAAAGCGTGAGATAGGCGTATCACCAAGACCTCGGCACATTAAGCAATTTTTTCTTGCGAGTAGCATTTCTGAGGACTGACAAGTCTGGCGAGGGCCTTTGATGACGCCCAACCAGGTCGCTGAGAACTCCAGGCAACGGGAGTCAGGGCACCTTAATGGAGTTGGACGTCTACCAAGATCTTTAGAAGACATGCAACGTCGGTGGATGAGGGGTGCGAGTAACGGGTGAGACTACGTGCTTGATTTGTCGTACGTTGAACGAAGTACACATAACCAAGCCGTAGCGTGAAGCCAGTCCTTTGTTTCGATATGGTTGGCCAAGGCAAACCGGTCGGTTATTGGATTTGTTGTCAAGCCAAGAGAACGTCGCACAAAAGGCAAGTGTTGTAAGTTGCTTGTACACGACGGACAATGGGACTGCACAACAATAATGTCCGTTGTTCGTGGCACCGGTTCTGCATGTCATAGTCCCCTCCAATTGTCCGCAAATCCTTCATATATCCGTCTCGAATTCAATGGATTCTGTCCAAAAGCTGAGCTGGTCTCGCCCGCCAATTTCATCTCTCCCTGCTCCTTTCCGAGTCTCTGTCTCACAGTCATTACGACTTGTGCGTTTCCGTCCTTGCTCCCTCGCTCCGCGCTGACTTGCTTTCCAGACGTCTGAATCACCTCGCAATGGCGCTGCACATCCATTCTACTATTAAAACTGACTATCCCTTCCTTGCTCATCCCCCTCCTCAGAAGAAGCGTCCCCTTCAGCCTCTGCCTGCTCTACCGTCTTTCCGCCCATCCCTGGAGTTTGTTCCTACCCAAGCCGCTCGCAGACCCCATCGTGGGTCCGGCACCTTCTCCGCGATTGCTGCTTGGGCTGCGCACGTGCAACCTGGTTCTCCCGCCTCCCTCTCTCCCCGCTCCCCACATCGTCATCCTTCCCTCCGCAAGAATCGTGGTCCCTCGGTCACCACAACTTCTTTCCACGTCGCACCCACGCCAACCATCGCTCACCTACCTACCCCCTCTATCCGTGACTTCCAGGCCGATCTCACTACCGTTGGTTACACCTCTGTTTTCCTCCAGCTCCCCAACACCCCCATTTCTGCTACACTACCACTCGCTATCAAGCCCCCATCTCCAAACGCGGCCAAGAGTATTCCTATATCACCTGGCCCTTCTCCTGTCTATAAGCCTTGTAGTCTTACTCGCTTCCGTTCGCTTTCCATCCTTCGGTCGAGGGGCAGATCTAAATTCATCTGTCTCGACTCACCTACAAAAATGAAGGCCAAAGCAGCCGCTGCTTCGGCTGCCATCGTCAAGCGCAAGAAAGCCAAATATACTCTGCGTCCACCTCCTCTTGTGAACGAGCTTGCACTTATGCAGTTCGCTGACGGCGGCAGCACGGATGACAACATCAAACGCATCATGGAAGTCCAGGCCAAGGCTACTGATGCCGGCGATCTTGCTGATGTTTACCGTGATGGTCAGGGCGGTGTCTGGTGGGATCAAGATGAGGAGTTGGAATATGCCCACCTCCTTTCAGAGGGCGACGACTCTCGTCCTCACGATACAGGTAACCCCCGATGGGTCACCTTTGGCGGCAACTCGCCGTCTTCCATGGTAGTTATGGCAGGGGAGACACGGCGCGACAGCGTGTCGACCCAGAATTCCGATCTGGATCCAAAGTATGTCGTTCAACCCATCGATTCGCTCGGTGGAGATGATCTCGCGCTGCTTGGTAGCGCCATCATACCTCTTGCGACGCCCAAACCTATCACGTCCCTTTCTTCTCGACCACGTTGCGATATGAAATACCTGCGGCAGCTCGATTTTTCAAACGACATGGCGTTTTCGCGACTTGCCAACTCTCCAGCCTCGGCGGGTACGGGAGTGGGCATGTCGAAACCAAGGAGACGACCAGCACCACTCAAACTCTCCCCGCCGGGTCCGAGATTCAAGAGGCTGACGAGTTCGCCAGTCGATGCAGATAAGGTCCGGCAGGACTTCATCCAGGCTAGTTTTGAGCCTGTGGTTTCGGTCCCAGTGACGCCGGTAACGGCCGTACCTCTGACCACGCCGGTAGATACACGCGGGTACCACCGTGCTACAAGCAGCCGAGCGATGAAGAGCCCCTGGAGGAGTGTCAATGGCAGCCTGATGAGTTTGGGGATGAAGAGGAAACCATCCATGTTGAACATGCTCGGACGCTTTAAATCGGTGAAAAAGGAAGGTGTTGTGTGCTAGGTGTTTCGGTATGGCATCGACTTGTCGTTTTGCATTCCTCGTTTATTCCTATGTACCTCTGTTATCTCGGATGACTGTATCTTTAGTGTTATTGCTTTCTTGTTATGTCCTGACGTGTAGCGTTAGTTACGGGTTGCTGATACCCTACGACCATGATTCTAATTCTACCATATGGCTTCACTATGCATTCTCATCTTCGCACCATTTTAGGCCTAGATGTCTCAAGATACATTGGGACAAAATGGTCTTACGGTACTGTTGTTGGAAGAAGCAAGTGCAGTCTCAGGCTGTCGGGCCCAAGGCACCAATCGACCCGTCGAAGGCACCGGCGCGCATATACAATCACATATGGCGATCTTGGGAGCGATCAAGTCGCAGTCGCACGTGACTTGCTAAGTTCCAGATTAGGACATTACAGTAGTAAACAATTAGTTTAATGCCAACCTCATTCTGCTGGCCTACCTGCATTTAACAACAACACAACCATGCCTTCTCCCTCACTACATAACCAGTATATTACTTCATGTGCTCTATACATCATTATCTGAATCATTTTTCAACCTCCACAGACCTTGAAAGACATGGCACAGAATCTCAATATTAATATCAGTTCAATCTTGGCTATTTGTCAAACTTGATATTTACAGTCTCATTCTCCTGTTTTCAAGTCTGGTAGCCTACCATCTAGCTTGGGAATATGCTCAGAGCCCAGCAAATTATTACTGTTTTATCAATATGTTATGTGTTTCTCCTAAAGTTTTTTAAGCAATCTTGTCACTGATTGAAGATTATCCTATCTTTTACAATTAATTCAACAATTCTCAGCAGTCTGTAGAGATTAAATTGGGTGTTACTCTCTATAAAATGGGCCAATATGGCAATGGAGCCTTTTTGGAAAATATTGCATGCTTTGCTGGTTATTTAGAGAGTGCTGTTAAATTGTATACCACACAATGTGTTACTGCCATTGAGTCACTTCATGATGACTTTGTGCACTTTCCCACTAATTATAAGAAAGAAATAAAGAAGTGTTGGATTAATCAACATTTTGGATTTAAAGGCACTTAAAGAAAAGATTGGATTATATATGATAGAACTATTGTAGTTCTATATGCAAAGCCTATTTTAAATGGTAATGTCTATTTCACCAGAAAGTTCAACTATGGACTCAATTTAAAAGTATGTATTTTTTAATTGACATATATACAGTGGCTCAAAAAACTATCCCAATATTTGCATGTTTTGCACTAAATGCAATGGCTATCAATAACTGCTAATTATCATGCTAGGCTATGAGTGTATGAAATGCAGTACTTGCTCTTGGCTTTCTATTGGTCTAATGATCAAAGCATTTGGTTATGTTTTGGTAACATGGTGACCATATCAAAATGACAACTCATGGAAACAGTTTTTTGACTTTGAATTCCTATTACATATATTGGACCCTGAAGTGCTGTAAGATGATTATATATCTTAGGTAACTAATATATTATGTTACTCTTATGTCACTAATTAGCCTGCAGCATATATAAATCCTACTATCACAAATAAATTCCCTCATTTCTATCATGAAATGTCTTTCTGCTGCTTAAAGAGATAATATTATCTCTCTTGCCTCTCTTGATCTTTCCTGTAGGAAAATTGCATCTCAAACTGGTCTAGGGAAGTCTATTGTGGCTAGGGTCCTTCAGAAAATTCAACCAGAGAAGGAAAATCATCATGGTGATTGTTTTTCAAAACTTTCTTCTACTAACAAGCATGCTATTGTTTAACAAATTCTTACTGGAAAGGCCAGTAATGCAGTTCAGGCCACTCATTTCATCAATTATATTGTTAGCACTCCTGTCTGCCCACAAATAGTCAGGAATACCCTCAAGGAAGCTTCTCTAAAGCTGTGGTGAAGAAAAAACAACCTTTTCTCTCTGCTATTTATAGAAAAAGCAGGTTGGCCTTTGCTCTGAAGTATCAGCATTGGACTGTGGAGGACTGGAAGAGGGTGATTTGGTCAGATGAGACTAAAATCAATAGGATTGAATCAGATGGACAAGAATATGTGTGGAAAAAAAAAGAAAACAGAATAAGTTTTAAGAAGATCAAAGGTACAGTCAAGTTTGAAGAAGGATTACTCATGGTATGGGGCTGTATTGGATAGAATGGTGTGGGAGTTTTGAGTAAGGTTGAGGGAAGAATGGATGCTGAATAGTATGTGGCAATTTTGAACAAAAAATTGTTGCAGAGCATAGAGAATTCTGGAATTTCTTCAGATAAAATTATTTTTCTGTTATAAATGACAAGTTTGGATGCACAAGAGTCACATGCTCATCATGTGATCATGAGACTTCTATGCCAGATTGAGTGAAACCCTAGGCTATGATTAGTCTTATCAGAGTATTTCTTAACTAAAGGATTGACACAGAATTAGCAGCAGATTTTAGATAATGATATCCTCTGATCAAATCTGGATGACATCTAATCTTGGATCTTAGATCTGGATCTAGATTGATGGATCTGATCTGTGGCAAAGATCCAGATGGAATCTCCTCAGCCTCAAGACTAAGGTGCTATCTTTATATTCATTGATTCTAAAGTCTTCCTTTCTATTCTTGTGCTTCTCTTTCATTTCAATCCCTTGATATACATGGCCTTTTAGTTATACCCTTTACCCTTGCTCTATATCCTACTTCCATATTAGTATTTATTTCTAGTAGGCTTGGTGGTCTGTGCATCACCCTAGATAGTATAAATAGGCTGCCCATGTAGCTCTTAGCTCCCCAGCTTTGAGCACTTGTTTGTTTAGACATCTAGTTATCTCAATAAGTACTCTAGTATTTCATCCTTTACTCCTCAGGTCTAGCTACCCTAAGTATTCCCATCTCTAAGTCCTATACCTCATCTAGGATTAGGCATCCATTTATTCTTTATTCTTATTTGAATCTGACTTCAAGTTCAGCATAACCCCAAGGCAGTTCAGGTTAGGGTTAGACATAGAGCCTATGCAAGCCAGTCCATAACACTTTTAGCAAGATAATAATTTCAAGCATATTTCTAAAAGAGCTTAAATCTGGTTTGAAGCAAGATATCAAGCTTCTGGATTGACCTGCTCAATTTCCAGACCTTAATCTTATTGAATACACTTGAGGTTATTTGAAAATATATCTTTCAGATTATAAGAGGATATCTACAGAAGTTCATCAATTATGGAATAGAATGGTGGTAGAGTAGAAAAGGATTTCTGTGAAGAAGTGTTAAAAATGGATAGAAAGTGTGCCTAGAAGAATTCAAGCAGTTATCAAGGCCAAGGAAGATCATACCAGATACTAAATACCATATTCTATTTAAAGTCAAAAAACTGTTCCAATAAGTTGTCATTTTGATATGGTTGCCATGTTACCAAAACATAACCAAATGCTTTGATTATTGGACCAATAGAAAGTCAAGAGCAAGTACTGCATTTTATACACTTATAGCCTAGCATGATAATTAGTAGTTATTGAAAGCCATTGCATTTAGTGCAAATGTTATATTTTATAATTCTGCCCAATTTCAACCCAGCTTGTGCCTGGTCTTTGCACTCATTAGGCTACTCTAGCCTGACTCTTTCCCACATAACTCTGACCCTCCATTACCACTATGCCTTACTCCAGCTATCCTTACACTCTCCTTGCTCAGTTATCAGTATCCACTCCTCTGACTTTCTGTTTTCTCTACTGTAGTTTTAACCTTAGTCCTGTCTCTGGCTTAGTTAAGTAGTTTATCTTAGCCCTTACTTCATTTCCTCTAAACCACTCTGCCACTACTCCATACTTAATCCCTTTTCACTCTCTATTTTCTGCCCCTGTTTCTGTTGCTGTTTTACTTCTTTCTGCCATTCTTTAGTTTTAGTCTGACATGATTGGATGTTGTCTTCTCTGATATCTCCATTCATCTCTTAGATACTTAGGCACCTGCTTCACTTCTGAAATTGCACCTGTCTCATTTTGCTACACTCTTAGATAGTTCTGTCCTTCAAGATATAAGTACTATAGTCCTGTATTTTATATTTTAGTATGAGTATCACCAAGACACCCTGTCTTGACCTTGACCTTACTCTGACCAAGCTACCCAGCTCAACCTCTGATCCTCCAGGTTATTCTGGAGTACCTCTGGAGCTGAACAATATCATTGAAGGAATTGTAAGATCCTACTCTTATTATAACTAGGCTTGATACTCCTTATCTTGCCTGTCTCTTCTGTTGAGCACTGAGACTGCTTTCTCCTCTCTATATTCAACCTCTCCATAAATCAGGACACTGCAAAGTGCAAGGACACACCACATAAGATGAAGCTAAGTCCCATTTGACCAATGAAATTCTTTTCAACCTTTTCTGGAAACCTCTGGACTTCTTTGAAAGCCTCTGGAGTTTATGCCCCTGTAATAAGAGTTCCATTCATGAGCCAAAAAGAGTTTAGTTTTAACAGTATATTCATACTTACACTTGCATTCTCATGCCATTGCATTACATAAGAATTGGCTTAGACTATCTCTTGACTTTTGACTTCAACTAACCTGCACAGTTTGCACACCAAAGGTTGATCCCTTGGAATGTACAGAATATCTGAATGTCCCATCCCTTGTGCTATCCATTAGATTATGATCATCCATGACCCCATTATAACTTTGTGTTTTTTTGGGCACTCCTGACCCCTGACCCTTAAGTTGGCCTATCTTCCTTATTGCACATGTTTCTCATTACTTTCAATCTTCTAAGCTTCTCTGAACTGCTCTGACTCTATAACTTCAGTCACTGGTTCCAGATGCTCAATATACATGCATCCTGGGCTCAACTTTTTCTGATTCTCTGACTCTAACATTCTCCTCATTTACTACTCTGGACTCTTTAGAGTAGTTCTGACTCTCTTTCACCAAGTAGCATCACTAGTCCTTATGAACCCTTGAATGCAGTTTCAAGGTTATGGTTATTTGTTATAATACACTATTTTATTTTTTAATTTTTTTGGCATTTTCTTCTCACCACTGTAGCTCTTCACATTGTCACATCACATGACACTTTCACATTTTCACATTTTCACATTTCACCTCATCACTATTTTACTTCTTCACATGTCACAGATCTAGAGTAATCTAGACTCTGATATTATGCCTCATTATTGCCTGCTGTATTTCTAGATTCCTGCTCCCTTTATGCTATTGGTCTGCTTACTGTACATTATTTAGGGTTAGCACCATTTATATGGTCTGTGTGCATACTGTATTAATATATAAGGAGGTTAGCTCAAGTCTGGGTTTTTCCAGTCTTGTACACTTGAACCTTCCAAGTTCTACAAGTTTCTTGGCTCTTATTCTTCTCTATCACTTTTGCCTAGTTCTTGTGGCTCTAGTTCAAAGTCACTACTCAGGTTGTAGGAAGCACACACCAAGGATTAGGTATTTAGGTCAATATATCATCTAGTTGCATTTCATTATCCATCTACAAGTACCACTTCCTTCTGTTTTCCAGTGCCCTCTGGCAGCTGACTCTGGTACTCTGACACTTCATTGTTATCTGACAATCTTTGATGAAAAACCACTTTGTGTTACTCTGGAATATTTCCAACCACCTTCTTCTACCTAGACCCTGCTATTGCAGTCTATGTACTTCTAGCCATTTCCCTGGCCTCTTTTTTGACAAGTTACTCAATGATTATCATTAGGTTGTCACTACTCACTTGCATCTGTTCTCTACTCCTAGGCAATTCATTTTTGGCAGTTGGTTTTAACCCTTCAAAACCTTGTTTTTTGAGCATGACAAGTTTACTAATCCTAAGCCCTTTGTTTCTCTAACCTCTGACACTGCACCTTCATGCACTTTCAATCATTATGATCCCCTGTTTGGATTTCTACTTCTGCTTAGGATTTGAAAGCCCCAATACTCTGACCCCTCTCCACTCCTTTTCACTTCTCTCCAATTTCACTTCTTTTCCTTTGTTTTTGCCTCTTATGCTCAAGCTTTCAGACTTCTACATATCCTACATAGACTATTGGATTCACTCTGATCAATGTCTAGCATCATCCTCTACTGGATGTGTTATGCACTGGCACTACTTAGCCAAGGGTTATTTTTCATTTTTACTCTAAGCTAAGTATCATTTTCTATTTAAATCTCTCTAGCCCCTTTTGCTTCTTTCATCTTATCTTATCTTCTTTTATCTTATTATGGTTCTATGCCATGTGTTCTGGTCTAGCCTGGCCTAGATCTTTCATTTTATTATAGTATAGCTTTTTATAATGTCATGACCTAGTCCTCTGATATCATATCTCATTGCTGTGTTGTTTTCTTTTTACTCTTTACTCCTTATTTGCCATTGGTTCCTATTTAGTTTCCCATTGCCCTATTTTCTTATTTAGCTTTGTTCTCTGTACACTAGCTACCTCATGTATTTCTCATGGCCTGGTCCATGCACAGTAGATAGCAATATATAAGGAAGGGCAAGGGTATAGACTGGTTCCCCAGTCTAGAGCACTTGTTATCTTGTTCTCTTGTGCTTGCTAGGCTGCCACTCCTTTGTTTCCTTCAGTATGGGCATCCCCCAAGGTTGTTCCCTCTTGGTTTAGTCAGAACCTATAACAGGATGATTTGTATTTACTGATTCTAGGACACCACTGACTCACTCACTGTAATCTGTTGATCTCAGATATTGAGCAGTATCTTGTCTGTTCACTAGATAACACATGCCAGTACCCCATGCATCCTCTATAGCTCCTTACCACTCCAGTTTTAGCTTACTCTGACCCTGAACCATAGCTCTTTTCATCTTTCCCTGATAGTTATGCCCCATCACCTTAAGTATAGTGGTCTGTTGCATTGCTCTGCCATTTGTAATAGGCCAGTTTCATCTGCTAATATGCCTTCCAGAAAGATATCTCCATCTGACTCCAACCTTCCCTGAGCTTGTAGTGTTATGATGTTAGACTGTGTATGATGCTTTCTAACCCTAACTAGCCTACCTTGAGAGGGTGTAAGTGAATTCAGTGTCAGATTTGGTAGATAGAAGAAGTCAAAGTATACTCAGGTTAGCAAAGCCTAAGGAGCCATTGCACTAGTGTCCAGAGAAGAGCCTTGTATTGGCAAGGGCTAAACAGGAACTAAGATGGAGTAGAATACAAATGATTAAGGCTGGGAATCTTGTACTGAATCTCACTAAGTATTTATATTCTACCTGTCTAAGCACAGACCATCTCTGGGGCAAAGAAGAATGCTAAATAAGGAAATAGGGCATAGGGCATGCTGACTAAGAATATGACCAATGGGCCATGTGAATAAGAGATATATGAAGAGTCTATATAGAATGGAAAATAAGGATTTTAGGGTAAGCAGAGATTAAACCATACTCTCAGCCATCAAGAAGATCTTATCTAGATCTCTGCCACAATTGTATCTTGATCCTCATCTGGATCAAGATCAGATTCATTGGAGATTGGATCAGGAGATACCTGTCATCTGAGATACTAGATCTAACCATAAGTATTGCCCATAAATTCATAGGAATACTCTGAATATCAACTTGACCATATTCTAGGGTTTGTTCTTGTATGGCATAGGATTCTCATGATCATGTGCTTGATCACATGACAATTGTGCTTCTGAACTTGTCATTTATAACATATAGCTTCCAATTCCTCTTGTTATGCTTTACCATTTACTTACCATCTGTCCCTTATTCTCACATCTCTTGGAGTATACTCACCTCACTGACTTAACAAGGTTCCAGAAACACTCACTCACTTTCTCTGCACTCTGCTGCATTTACCTGCACTTAATCTCATATGCCCACAATATCTTGCTTTCTCTGGAAGCCTTTACCTCTGTTTTAATGCTCTAGAAAAAATTATCATTTCTTTATAACTGTGTTGCAATTATTCTTTGCTCTCTTGCAGCTTGATATTGATTTGTTTCCCTTCCCTTGTTGCCTCTGTCAGTATCTGCTTGGATTTTCCCCTTGTTTCTATTCCTACTCAGAACTCCCTATCTAGAATTCCTCTGACCCCTTTTCTTATCCACTTCTTAGAATCCCTGTTCCTCTTATTCTCTTTTTTCCCCTGATTTCAGCAGTATTGTCTTGATAATGTACCCCACCCCTCTGATTCTCTCAGGTACTTTTCACACCCTTTGCCCCAGTTCTGGAAACCTTTTATTTCTTGGAACTATCTCTAGACCCCTCTGTTTTCTCTGACTTATGTCCTGGAAATCCCTTTCTCTTCTGGCCTTGTTCCTGACAACTCCATTGCCTCTTGAATCCCTTTACCTTTACTCTTCCTAATATGTTATTTGAGAATCTGTTCTTTTATTCTCCTGGATATTCTGTTTTTCCTGGGACATTTCTGCTTTTCCTGTGTTCCCTGGGAACTCTCTTCATTTCTCTGAACCTTCTCTACACCCCCCTATTCTCTCTGATTTCTACTCTGAAAATTCTTTGCTATCCTGGCCTTGTTTCCTGATAACTCCATTCCCACTTGTGGATCTTGCTTTTTACTTTTCCTAATATGTCATCTGGGAACCTGTTCTTTCCTTCCCCCAGGTATTCTGTTTTTCCTGGGACATTTCTGCTCTTCCTGCATCCCCTGGATAATTCTTCTTCTCTTCCCATTTTTTCAATTGGCCTTTCCTTCTGGCCTCTTACCCATCTCTCCAGGTATGATATTGACTTTGAGGAGGGGATAGCATCTAGTGATCACACTAGTAATCACACCTAAACAGCTGATTTCATCTAGCAGCCTGTACCCATCTGCAATCTACCAGTTATCTAGCACTTATGCTCTCTTCTCTTAGCCCCATTGCTTACCCCTCTGACCTTCCTTTATTCCCTCTTCAACCTCTTTCATTGCAGTAACCAGCCTGCCTGTGTCATCTGTCTCCCTCCATTAGTGCAATGACCAGACTTGCCCTGCATCAATTGCCCCCTCTGACAACCCCCCTTCCACTCATGCAGTAACTGGTTTCCTTACCCTTATTAACTGCACCCACCTCTGATTGTCTCTGATTGTCTCTGCCCCTCTCCTGAGTAATGACTAGGCTTTGCCTAGGATTCATCTGAATGCTACTCACCACCCCAGATTCAACTCCCTGGTAGCACATGCAAGTGTAGTCTGATTTCAATCAATATACAACTTGTATTTGTCATAAGGAGGTAAGACCAATAAGCAACCCTCAGCACAATATCCACTCCTCTGGGTTCTCTCCAATCTCCACTCTGCAGTCCTTCTTCTATGCTCCAGAACCTTAGCCTGCATTAGGGCTACCCCATTATGGAGGCAAGAAGTGAGTTTTTCATAAGGCCAGAACTGAAGTTCTCTAAGTAAGGACATGTAGAATGTAGAATATGTCTGATGACCTTTCCTGCCCCTTTCCCTACCAGTTTTATCAGAACTTGACCCAACTTCAATTTAGTCCTGACCCCTAGCTGCACAATAAGCTGCCTTACTGACAATTATTGTATTTTAGTCTTTTTCTTGGAAATAGATTCCATCTGACTCCATTCTTTCCTGCCAACATCCAGCTCACTTCTGACCCTTGTTTTTTGTTGTTCTGTTTACCCATTTACCCATATTCTAATTTTTGATTTTCTCTCTGATAGTCTTTCTAAAGCCTTTGGTTTCTTCACTTCTGTCCTTTTTACCCCAAGTTTTGATCATCCCTGAACCTGTTTCAGAGCAGCCATTTGACACCTGTCTGCTTCTTTTGACCTCTCTAAGATACTCAGTTAAATTTTCCATTCCTCTTTTTGGTTGTTCTTTTATTCTCCTTATTATCCTGTGACTGCTCAAGACATCACTTGCCTGGTCATGAGACTTTGCTATGATAAGTGATCTTGTGATCTATGGAAATTCTTATTTCTCCAAGCTTACTTCACATCTCCCCCAAAAACTTGTTGACTAAAGTATTTATGAGGCTTTTCAAATAGTTAGTTCTTGTTCTATTATTTAGTCCAACCTTAAACCCTCTAAACCATCTCTACCTTCCAACCTCTGATTATGCAGTTACTAATAAACCAGAGTTGTTGTTCTACAATATTACTTGAGTATTATTATGTCTTTATCCTGCTGATCCTTCAAATTATCTCTGACTTTCAACCTCTGATCACACAGATACAAATGAACCAGAGTTGTTGTTTTACAACATTACTTGAGTATTATCATGTCTTTGTCCTGCTTCCCCTCTGCCTTCTCCTAACCCTCTGCCCTCAGCTCTGATATCTCTTCCACCATATTTTCCTTTTCTCTATCCTCTGACCCACTCTTCACATTCTCTCTGCTTATCATTTACATGGGATCCAGTATGTTAACCAGCTGTGCTAGTAGCCAGTTCTCCTGCACTACCCTGCCACCCACCTCTCAAATGGCCACCACCAGCAGGTGACAGCCCTCTGCCACCTGCTTAGCACCCCCCTCTACTTCCTCTGAATATGCCCTCTTTTTGGGCAGCTCCTCCTTCATATCCCTTCATCATCACTTTCATACTGGCTTTTCCTCCCCTGGGTGCTTACACCATGCCTTTGCCTCTTGGCAGGTGAGGCATAATGTGGACTTTCCCATGCCCACCTCATATGCCAGTTCTCTCTCTGTTAAAACTTTATACTTTTCTTGCTATACCAGCATAACCTGGGCTTAAACTCCAGTGGTTTTTCAGAAGGTCCAGAGATCTCCAGTGAAGGGTCAAGATAGATTGTTCTGGTTGGAAGGGACTCAGATTCACCTTATGTGGTGTGTCCTTGCACTTCACAGTGTTCCAATTTATAAAGGGATCAGTTATGGAGGGGAGGGTATTCCTGACACTCAACATGGGGGAATCAGGCAAGACAAGAAGAGTCAGGCCTAGTTATGGGAGTGGGGCCTTACAATTCCTTCAAGGATATTTATTAGCCCCAGAGATCCTCTGGAGTACTCTGAAGGGTCAAGGGGTAAGCTGGGTAGCTCAACTAGAGTGAGGACAACAACAAGATGAGGGTGTTTATATTGATATTTATACTGAGATATAAGATATAGGACTACAGGACTTATATTTTAGAAAGGCAGAACTATCTAAGAGTGTAGCAAAGTGAGACAGGTGCAAACTCAGAAGTAAAGCAGATATCTAAGTATCTAAGAAACAAATGGAGATGTCAGGGAAGACAACATCCCATCATGTCAGGCTGAAACTGAATGTTGACAGGAAAAAGCAAGGGGAAACAAGGAACAGGAACAGGAACAAGAATAGTAACTATAGTTGAGAGTGGAACTAGGTATGGAGTTATAGTGGAGTGGTTCAGAGAAGGTGAAGTGAAACTAAGGTAGTACTTAACTGGGAATAGAGATAGAACTAGAAATGGAATAGAGTAAAGCAGAAGTGGAGGGCTGGGGGAGCATGTACCAATGAAAAGGCAGAAAGTGTACAAGTGTAGCTGGGGTGAAATGGAATGGTAACAGAGGACTAGAGTTGCCTGGAGGGGAGTCAGAGGGCTAGATTGGCTTACAGAATATGAGGACCAGTTGTAAGCTGGGTTGGTATTGGGTCAGAGATATGGAATATGACACTCTCCTTGCATCTCTGGTATACCAGCACCTTCTCTACCCTTTGCTTCCCTTTGCCATTGCTAGGCTTTACCTGGGCCTGCACTTGCACTGCCTGTTGTCTTTGGATTACCCTATCTCAAGATAAATGATACTTATGCTTACCTTTTTCTGGGCAGCCTCCTCTACTGCCCACCTGACCCTTTCTACCTCTTTGGCTTGCCTTCTGGTAGCCTCCTCTGCTGCCCTCCATGCCTCTTTCATCTTCTTCTGCTTCTCTTCCTTCCTTGCCTTTCCATGCCTTTTGCGTTCAGTGTACTTGGTATTTGTCATATCTCATATCTTCAATTCAATTCCAATCCAGCTTATAACTGGTCCTTGTACCCAGTAAGCCAATCTAGCCCTCTGACTTCCCTCCAGGCAACTCTGGTCCTCCATTACCATTTTATTCCACCCCAGCTACACTTGTACACTTTCTGCCTTTCCATTTGTATATACTTTCCTGGCCTTCTGCTTCTGCTTTGTTCTATTCCATTTCTAGTTCTATTTCTATTCCCAGTTAAGTACTACCTTAGTTTTACTTTACCTTCTCTGGACCACTCCACTATAACTTCATATCTAGTCCTGCTCTCAGTTACTATTACTGTTACTGTTACTGTTACTTGTTTCCCTCACTTCTTCCTGTCAATATTTAGTTTCAGTCTGACATGATTGGACATTGTCTTCCCTGACATTTCCATTTGTTTCTTAGATATTTAAACATCTGCTTTATTTCTGAGTTTGCACCTGTCTCACTTTGCTACACTCTTAGATAGTTCTGCCTCTCTGAGGTATAAGTACTGTAGTCCTGTATCTTGTACCTTAGTATAAATATTGACATAAACACCCTTGTCTTGTCACTATTCTCACTCTAGTTGAGCTATCCAGCTCACTCCTTGACCCTCTGGAGTACTCTGGAGGACCTCCAGGGCTGAGCAATATTCTTAAAGGAATTGTAAGGCCCCATTCTCATAACTAGGCCTAACTTTTCTCATCTTGCCTGGTTTCCCTATGTTGAGTATCAAGAACATTCTCCCCTTCATGACTAATCCCTCCATAAATTGGAATACTGTGAAGTGCAAGGGCATACCACATAAGGTGAAGCTGAGTCCCTTTCAACCAGCACAACCCATTTTTGTTATAGTCTGCATTTTCAATTTTTGATCACATGATCTTATCTTATCTTTGCCACATGGTTATCTAATCTTTTATCTTATCTAGGCATATGATGGGTCACATGACAGGTCTAAACCTAGGGCATAGGGTTAGCCTTATGTCTTCAGCCTTGTTTTCATTTCTATGTTTCTTCCATTTTAGAAGCTCTGCTTTCTTTCAGCCATTGGCTATTCTCATGGATGCTTCTTTTCCATTTGATGGTGCCTCAGGGTATGTGGGAGAATTCTCATCAGGGTCTTGGTCTGTGCACTTTTCTGTACTATATAAATACTATAGCTCTAGCATACCTCAAGCCCCAGTCTTGAGCATTTGTATTATCTAGTGCAAGTGCCTCTATATACTTATTTACCTTTGCTTTACTCTCACCATCATTGACACCATCTAAAGCCCTTGATTAGGGTTAGCTTCTCATCTGCACAATGTTTGATATCAAAGACTATAACACTTGTTCAAGACTTCTTACTAGTTAAGGGTGCAAATTACAAGAAATCATTTTGATGAAGAAAGAGTACTTGTGGGGACATGAAGATTAGTTAAAGAACTTTATTTTTGAAGCAGTTCTGGATTTTAAAGATAATGAATTTGGAAGACAGAGTTTTTAGCATAGATTTGACACTTTTGACAAGCAAACAAGAAAGGACTTCATTGCTAAATGAGGAAGAGATGGAAAGATTGCAGCATCAGATAGGATCCATTTCCTCAGACCATCTGCATCACTAAAGAAAGTTTCTTAAATTCTCCAAATAGTAGCTCAAAGTGTCAAACTTTGACCTATACACTAGTAGCTTGCAAGGAAAAGAGTCAACTAAGCTAGAATTGATTCTATCAGACCCAGCCATGTTAGAAACAGAATCCCAACCTTCACACCACCAGCCCCTCTTCCAGCCATCAATCTGTACCTTGAGTGGGACAACTATGTCTGGGGAACTTGAAGATATGATGAAACAACTGGTAAAAGATTTTATGCAGATGGGAGGATCAAAGAAGATCACTGATCCAGGAAAGTGGAATGGTGAAAAGAAGACCTGGAGAAAGTGGTTTGTAAGTCTCTTGGTATGGCATGCTGAGTAGAAGTGGAAAAACAAGAGAGAGCTAACAGCTGCTGTTTTGTCAAGGTAAGAAGAAAGGGCAAACAGTTATGTGCAAATTATGTATGAAAAATACATCAACAAGGAAATCAAGTTCTACCTCACAAGAGAAGGGACTTGGGAGCAATATGGGGTAGAAGCATGGCCAGACTTTGCTGGTATTGCACAACAGATAAGAGATTATTTCCACATTGATGAATTGGCTTATGAAGCACTGAAGAAATCAGAGGCATTGAGGCACAGAGCATCAATAGATGAGTATCTTCAGGAATTTGAGGTGCTCAGAGTGGATGCAGGAGTAAGTAATGATCACATGCTGAAACTAATGAGAATCCAGATCCAGTATCAGGTTTATCAAAAAGCATGCTTGCAGGGCATAACAGAGAAATTGGTAATGTTCACAGATCAGATAAGGAAGATAGAAAGATCTTTTGAATGAATGGCCATAGAAAGGGCCCCTTCCTCATTTACTTCTTGCTTTAATTCTCCTCATTTCCCTCCTCCATCATCATCATTATTTACACCATAATATTCTTCTTTTTAGTCTAATTAGCTGAAATTCACAGCAACAGGCATGCAACCAGGTAGAGGTGCCCCAATAGAAATAGACAGGCAAGCTGCAGCACAAGTCCAGACTTGTTACAAGTGTGGGAAACTAGGACACTTGGCAAGAGATTGCTAAGGTCAGTTTAATTTCATAGTACCTCAACCCTTAAACAATTTCAGGAAAGGTTCTCAGCAACCTAACCCTCAAGCACAGTGAATACAAGGGCCTTTGTCAGGGCAGTATGTTCAACCAGTTTGCTTTTCAGAGTTCTCTGCTCCAAATGCCAATGAATGGCAGACAGTCAAACCAGAGTTAATTGGGCTGGTTTATAATATGGCTAATGCAGCTTGATTCCAAGAAATACCAGCAGCATCTTGGGATTCAATGGAAGAAGCATGGACATACTTCCAAGATGTATTCAATTCAGAAAGGAAGCAGAGAGAGAGTCAGGGAAAAGCCTGAGGGAGTTAGCTAAGCTAGAGGTGAATCTCCCAGTATGTAAACAATCTTTATTTCTATTATTATTTTGTCCTTATAGTATGAAATGAAAGCAAGTTTCTTCCTCTGTGATGGCATCTTGAATGAGCATGGCTCCAGAGATTGGGTGCTTAATTCTGTCTGATAAAAATTAACAGACATTTATTTGCTATAGGAAGCAAAGAATATCAAGATCTAGCAAAACTATTTAATTGAAAAGAAAGAGATGAATTAGGAGTAAGTGTCAAAATTGATGAAGAAGTCAGATGACATCACAGACTCAAGATGGAATCTTGTGATCTTACCTTTGCCATTGTAGATTTAGGGGCATTAGTAGTGTTTATTAACCAAAAATACATATGGAAACATGGGTTATATGAAAAAGATTTACCAAAACTGTTAACTGTTTATAATGCAGATGAAACAAAGGGAAAAATTGGAAAAATTGCACACTATGTGATAATCTATATTGCTCTAAAAGGAAAAAAATGGTAGGTGGCATTGTAAAAGAATTAACACATATGTATCTTCTTTAGGAACATTGGATTTATTAATTGGATATGATTAGTTCAAGAGGCATAACCCAGATATTGACTGGGTAAAATAAACAATTGATTTTCCTAGATATCAAGGTGATTGCAAATCACATCTAGTATCAAGGCAGGTAACAGAAGAAGAAAGCTCACAACTAAAAAAGGAACTTTCAAAAGAGTTATGGGAATTGTTACCTGTTTTCTCACAGCATGAATTGGAAAGAATGCCAACAAGAAAACCTTGGGATTATGCAGTAGAACTTAAGGAAAATTTTATATCAAAGAAAGGAAGAATTATTCTGTTATTAAATAAAAAAATAACAGAAGTAAGAGAATTCATTAATAAAGAAATGAAAAAGGGGTATATCAGATCATTAAAATCCTCTCAAACATCTCCCATCTTCTTCATCAGTAAGAAGGACAGAGATAAGAGAATTGTAATTGATTACAGATATTTGAATGAGTTTACTATTAAAAACAATTATCCTTTACCATTGATATTAACATTAATTGACAGGTTAAATAGTGCTGATATGTTTACAACTCTAGATCTTTAATGGGGTTACAACAATATCAGAATGAAAGAAGGCAATGAATGGAAAGGGGCATTTACAATGCCTATTGGAGCATTTAAGCCATTGGTAATGTATTTCAGAATATGCAACTCACCAAGTACTTTTCAGGCCATGGTTAATGATATTTTCCATGACATGTAGGGACATGTTGTCATTTATATTGACAACATCATGATCTTTACAAAGAACAAAAATTGTCAACAACATCTGGAAATAGTTGCTGAAGTATTAGATTGTCTTTATAATCACAATCTTTTCTTAAAGCCATCAAAGTGTCACTTTGCTCAAACTCAAGTAGATTATTTGGGCATGGTTGTGTCTAAAAAGGAGGTACAGATGCAGCTTAACAAGACAAGTGCCATTAGAAATTGGCCTATATCAAAAATGGTCAAACAAATTCAAGCTTTTCTCAGACTTGCAAATTATTATAGGTGTTTTGTTTCAAATTTCACTGATATTACTTGCCCCCTTAATTCACTTACAAAGAAGAATGTCAAATTTGAATGGATAACAGCTTGCATGACTGCTTTTGTTTGTTTAAAGGAAATCCTTACCTTCAAACCCCTTCTTTGCTATCCTGACTCTTTTAAACCTGTTCACTTCAAAAAAAGATGCATCAGATGTTGCCATTGGTGCAGTCCTTTCTTACCAACAAGAAGATGGTCTTTGATGACCAGTAGCATATATTTCCCACTCTTTGGATGCTACTGAATTGAATTATCCCATCTATGACAAAGAGCTTCTTGCTGTTATTCATATCTTATGCAATTGGTAGCATTATTTAATCAGATGAGATTCTTTTGAAATCTGGACAGATCACAAGAATCTGGAATATTGGAAACATTCACAAGATTTATCTCCTCAACAAGTGAGATGGCAGGCCACTCTTGCCAAATTTAATTTCAAAATGGTTTATAAACTAGAATCCATGAATAAAAGGGCAGATGCTTTATCCAGGAGACAGGACCATTTTGATGATAAATCAGAAACCAACAAGCAAGTTCTTATGCTTTCCCTCTCTGTATTTCACCATGCTCTTTCTTTTTCTTCCTCTTTCTTTTCCCAAGTTCAAGCAGCATTAGTGGATCTTTAGCTTTTGCCTCACTGGTGTTATAGTTCAGAAAACAAAGTATATCTAAACCAAAACAAACAAATATTCAT
>JBBPKN010000499.1:0-10678 GCA_038089275.1 Pulveroboletus cf. rosaemariae
GGTTTCAAAGCAAACAGAAAGATCAATGGCATTCATAATTATAGAATTGGAAGAGCCATCAAAAAGTCAAAGCTGCAATGGAGGAATAGAATAAGTCAGAAGGTTGTAGGTACTGACTAACTTGGTGTCTATAAAGCAATCTGAAGAACCAAAGTCAATCAGGGCAGAAAACAGAGGAATTTCATGTGAAACAAGGGTGACAAGATGTTATGCACTGACACTACTCAGCTAAGGGTTATTTTTCATTTTTACCCTAAGCTAAGTTCTCTTTTCTATTTAGATCTCTTTAGCCCCTTTCGCTTCTTTTATCTTATCTTATCTTATCTACATCATCTTATCTTCTTCTATCTTATCATGGTTCTATGCCATGTGTTCTGGTCTAGCCTGGCCTAGATCTTTCATTTCATTATAGCATAGCCTTTTATAATGTTATGGCCTAGTTCTTTGATGTTATACCTCATTGCTGCCTTGCTTTCCTTTTACTCTTTACTCCTTATCTGCCATTGGTTCCTATTTAATTTCCCTTTGCCCTATTTCCTTATTTAGCTTTGTTCTCTGTATACTAGCTACCTCATGTACTTCTCATGGCCTGGTTCATGCATAGTAGATAGCAATATATAAGGAAGGGCAAGAGCATAGACTGGTTCTCCAGTCTAAAGCACTTGTTCTCTTGTTTCCTTGTTCTCTTGTGCTTGCTAGGCTGCTACTTCTTTGTTTTCTTCAGTATGGGCACCCCCCAAGGTTATTCCCTCTTGATTTAGTCAGAATTCATAACACAAGAGGCATAAGTGAAGCATTATCTAAAAGAACAGATGTGTTAAGTCTAACCTCCAGTAAAGCATGGGAAGGATCAATGCAACCTCCAGCCCATATGGAGTCACAGAGGCTGCAGACTATTTTTTTGCCTTTGAGATAGAGGCCTCCAGTTTGGTTTCTGGAGTGGAGGTCTTGACAGTGTGAGCTTTGGCTGCCTTGGAGAAAGACTTGGGGTAGTCCTTTGCTATATGCCCAGCAATACCACAGAACAAACAGAGGTGATTCTCAAGTTGATGTTTGCATTCTTTGGCAGTGAGCTTACTGTTTTTATCAAGCTTGGATGATAAGTCCTGCTTCTGGGGGACAGACAACTTGGAGCAGCTGGAAGAACTAGCTAACTTGTTCTTCAATTCCTTAGGGCCAGAGATTAAAGTGGAGGGTGCAGAGGGTTTGTCAGATGATTTGGACAGGTAAGACAACTTTTCTTGTTAGGTAATCTCAGATTTACACTTCCAGTAATGAGCATTGATGGTCTGAGCAAGCTAGTGCAGCTCAATAAGTGTTGGGGGCTTGCTGATGTGGGAAAGGTCATCTTTGATGTGGTCTGGGAGACTGTTATAGAAGTAGTGGCAGAGGGCATCTTTTCCATAACTCTGGACTTGAGATGCAATTCTGTTAAACTCAACTACATATTTGTTGATTCATTGACCATCCTTTATAGTCAACTGGTCTAGCTGGTGCTCTGCATCTCCAACCAGGTCATGGGATCCAAAGTTGGTCCGGAGTTCCTAAATGAACTCATTATAATTGTTCATTCACAAGGGATAAAGATTAGAATCTTTGGTAAGAAGAAGGTCAGGTTTGAACCATTCCAATGCCATGCCCTTAAGGTAGGACTGAGCATAAGTAACCTTGGCTTGGTTATTGGCAAAGGCTTTGGGACAATTCTGGAAGTTTAACTTGCATTGAACCAGAAAAACATGGAGCTTTCAGGGATCAGTTCTGTCAAACTGGTCTGGTTTATATACTTTGGTATGCTGCAAGATTTTGGGGGTATGATGGGAAGAGTGAGCTAATCTGCAAATGGTGCTAGTGAGATCAGTGATAGTATCATGGTGAATGGGAATAGGTTCCAGATCTGGAAAAGGTTCAGGGTTATCCTCCAGAATATCAGAATACCCATTAAAGGAATCATCTCCAGGGTCATCTGGTACTCCTGGATGGGCACCATGGTTGTCAGGGGTGTGGGGAGGTTGGGGAACCTTGGAACCATCAGGAGTATCATTAACTGGAGCAATAGATATGGAAGAGTGGGAGGAAGCAAGAACCTGTGAGATCAAGCCTGAGGTGCAGTGGGCAGAGAAACTCTTGAACTGATCAAGGACAGCATGAGAGCAAGCTCTAGTTACACAGATAAACATGATAGCAGTACCAGCACAAGCAGAAGTTTGAATATACTATTATAAAACTGCAACATATTCCAGGAGTACTCTGGATAACTCTGGAGTGGACAGGGCTTGGCTTTACCTTATGTGGTGCACCCTTATGCTAGTACTGGGTGCCCCAATTTACAAAGGGGTCAGAAACTGTTTGAGTTCCAGAATAGACCATAGGGCTTTTTCCAATGAGAGGTATGATGTTAAGTCATGAAGTAAGTCATGAGACTTAGTGTAGAGTATGACATCAAGTCATGAAGCAGGAGGGGATCAAAGGAGATTGTAACATCATGTTATGATTGATATTCAAACTAAGGTACAAGATACAGAGCTACCATACTTATACCTTGGAGAAGTGGATTATCTAAGGGAGAAACAGAGATGTGAAGGGAGTTGTCTTATAAGTGAAGTAGATGTCAGTGCATTCTGGATACAAATGGAGATGTCAGAGGAGACAATGTTGAATAATATCAAACTGAAAACTAAATAATGACAGGAAGAGATGTGGCAGAAAGGGATAGGAACAGAAAGTGAGATCAGAGGAACTATAGAGTTGTATTGGAATGGTACAGAGTTAGCATAGGTAAAGTTGTAACCAACATTAGATAGGAAAGAATGAAGGTAAAGGAAACCAGAAAATACACAGCTTAAAGTGTGAAAGCAACTGGAGTTGCACCAGAGACATAGCAGAGTTGATCCATTGGCACAGGATATGACAATGGTCCTGTAATAACTTATATCTATTATGGTACTCTGGCTATAGCTAATATATAGAGTATGGCTCTGGAATGTAATTTGTTGTAAACTTGACCAGCATAATTTAGCTTTCCATTTATGGTAATATTTACATAAGCATAGAGTATACACTTTATACCATTTTCTAGTTTATATTCCTCAGTAGCTTGACATCTACTGAGAGTAAGCCCTATTTTTATAGGCATTTACTACTATACTAACCTACCTTAGTTCTTATAGATAGTACTTCTAATATCAGTAGCTTAACATCTACTGAGGTTCTCATAGGTTATTATAATTCCACTTAATTCTGCATAACACTCTTTTTTAACAGGTTATAAGTGCCACTTGTATCTAAGTGGATATTCTCTTATTTGCAGAAAATAGCCTACCTCAAAAGAATAAAGTGAAGATGCTCAAACATCCTGCATCCATGTGTAAGAAGCAAAACTGGCAGATTTACCACAGCCACATACTTGAGAGTGTAGCTACAAATAGTATACTAAGTCACCTTGCAGGTACAGTATTAAAGCCAGCTAATGTGCATGAACTCAAACAATGACACAGATTGAATTCTCTTGTCAAGTTTATTATCATGAAAGTCATTTCAAATCAACTACTTGATTAAATTATGTACCTCCAATCCCCACATGACATATTTCACCACCTTGCATTCATATTCAGCAACCATAATGACATTTCAATACCCTCAGTAGATTCTGGAGATGCAGTGCATAACAATGCACATTACCCAGATGCACCCATAGACCCATTCAACCAGCAGAAAGCACCAGAGGTAAGGATAGAACTGGAGATATTTGAGAGAGATATTGCAGAAGCCATGGAGCAATGGAGAATGCATGGAAGAGCTAGTGGCATAAGCCTCACAACTTTAGTGAGCAGCCCATATAACCAACATGAAGATACAGAAGTCTATTGCACCATGGTCATGCTCTGGGAATCCAATATGGCAAGTAATAGTGTAAGCCTTGCAACTCCAGCAAGCAGTCAAGCCAATCAAGCCAAAAGCATGGAAATCCATTGCACCATGGTTGCATTATTCAATGCCCAAATGGTGATTTCACCAGTTAATACCATGACCACCAATGGCATCAGCCTTGCAACTT
The DNA here is from genome assembly GCA_038089275.1 of Pulveroboletus cf. rosaemariae. Classification (NCBI taxonomy): domain Eukaryota; kingdom Fungi; phylum Basidiomycota; class Agaricomycetes; order Boletales; family Boletaceae; genus Pulveroboletus; species Pulveroboletus cf. rosaemariae. Next base: position 4,055 of record JBBPKN010000499.1, read on the forward strand.
CAGTAAGTGGCCCATATGACCAACATGAAGACACAGAAGTCTTTTGCACCACAGTTGTGTGCTAGAAACCTGTTATAAAACTGTAACATACTCTGGGGGTACCCCAGATAACTCCAGAGTGGACAGGGCTTGGCTTTATCTTATGTGGTGCACTCTTATGCTAGTATTGGGTGCTCTGATTTACAAAGCTGTCAGAAGCTGTCAGAGGTCTGGGATAGGCCATAGGGCTTTTCCACCAAGAGGTACAATATCAAGTCATTGTTATAAAATTGTGATGTACTCTGGGTGTACTCTGGATAACTCTGGAGTAGATGGGGCTTGGCTTCACCTTATGTAGTGTGCCCTTATGCTAGTACTGGGGCCCCAATTTATGGAGGGGTCAGAAACTACTGGAGGTCCAGGATACACCATAGGGCTTTTCCCAACAAGAGGTATGACATTAAGTTGTAAAGCAGGAGGGGGTCTAAGAGGATTGTAACATCATGTTATGGTTGATATTCAAACTGAAGTACAAGATACAGAGCTCCAGTACTTATACCTCAGAGAGACAGATTATCTAAGGAGGGAATGGAGATATGAAAGGAGTTGTCTCATAAGTGAAGCAGGTGCCAATGCATCCTGGATATGAATGGAGATGTCAGAGGAGACAACATTGAATAATGTCAAACTGAAACTAAATGATGCCAGGAAAAAGTGAGGCAGAAAGAAACAGGAACAGGAAGTAAGATTGGAGGAACTATGGAGTTGTATTGGAATGGTATGGAGTTAGTGTAGGTAAAGTTGTAACCAATCATTAGATAGGAAAAGGTGGAGGTAAAGGGAACTAGGAAATACACAGCTTAAAGCATGCAAGCAACTGGAGTTGTGCCAGAGACATAGCAAAGTTGATCCATTGGCATGGGATGTAACAGTATTCCCCTCTTAAGGCCTGAACCCCTGAAGGCTGTGAAGCACATGCTTTCAATAAATAAGTGAGTGGAGTGGGCATCAGGGTTTAGCTGGCCAGAAATCCATAAAAGTAAATACCATCCCAGAGACTTCCACACTAGTTTCTCTTATCATATCTCCATTTGCTGACATTCACACCTGGTCTGATGAGTGTCTTGAGGAGCATGTTGAAGATGAAGAGGAGCTTGGCAATGTGAAGTATGCCAAGCAGAAATGGCAGGGAAAAGTGAGGAGAGAGGAGGAGGCTCAGAAGAAAGTGGAGGAGGCTTAGAAAGCAGTGGAGGCAGTTCAGAAATGGGTGAGTACTGAAAATGTGATTAGGACCTAGTGCTTAAACCTGACTTAGGTAAAGGAACTTTACCAAGCCCAGATGGGGTTGAGTAGCAGCAATGGCAAGAGGAGAGTGAAAGAGGGACTGGAGTGTCAGAGGTGTGACAACCAGGGGCTGGAGAGTAAGGTGGGTCTGGGCAAGTTGACATTATGCCTTGCCTGTATAGAGGCAAAGGTGAGGTGTGACCATCCTGGCCAGAAGAAGCTGGAGAGAAAGTGGAGACAAAAGGCAGGAGAGAAAGGGGTACCCAATAGCAGGGCAGATTCAGAGAAGACAGAGGAGGGTCTTTGGCAGATAGCTAAGGGCTGTTACCTGATGGAGGTGTTAATAAGGGAGGTGGGTGGGAAGGTAAGGCAGGAGGCAAAATGCAAGAACTGGCTACTGGGGTGACTGGTTGATGCATTGGGAAAGGCATGGGTGGAGGAAACCAGAGAAGCTGGGAGTTTGGGGAGCAAGGACAGGGAGGTTGATGAGGTGGCAGTGGAGCTGTTGGAACTTTGCATGAAGGTTGGCAGAATTTCTGTGGTAGACAAGAAGGTTGAAAAGGTGAGCTTTGAGTAGATAGAGGATCTTGTGACTGGGTCACTAGATCCACTACTTAGTTGGTTAATCATAAAATGGCCCAGGTTTGTCCAGATAATGGAGATGAAACTCCTCAATGATCTTTGAAGCATGACCTAATTCAGTGGCAAGAAGCCATGAGGTCTCCTCATCAGTATTCTTATAATCTAACCACTTAACCAAATATAGTAATTTGCAGTTCCTTTGCCTACAATCTATCTTTGAGTCTAGAATTTTGAAAATCTCAAACTCCAGTTCACTGTTGATCTTGACTGGTGGTGGGGGTGGTTGCACATGATCAGGGATCATGTTGGGGACAGAGGGTTCAAGTTAAGAAACATAAAAGACCAGATAAACAGACTTCATGTTCTCTGGAAGATAGAGTGTAAAGGACAGCAAGCCTGCCTGAGTGATAATGGAATAAGGATCTAAGTTCTTTTTGGCAAGTTTCTTGGACAGCTGGGTAGTCCTAAAGTACTTAGCCTTAATGAATATCTGGTTATCTACTTTAAAGTCTGGTGCTGGAGATCATTGGGCATCTGCAGGTCCTTGGTATCTGACTTGGGCAGCAGCTATTTCTTCATGAAGGAAGGCATGGAGAGAGTTGAGGTCAATGGCATATTCTTGAGCTCAGTTAGAGGTGAGATTGTGTTTTGGGTTCATGGAGATGTTCAGATGGTAGCCCTTGTTAGTGAAGAAAGGGAAAATATCTGTGGTAGCATTAGGGGCATTGTTATAAGCAAACTCCACAAGGGGCAGGAGTTTGGACCAGTTATCCTGCTGATAGTTGCAATAAACATGTAGATACTGCTCCAGGGTTTGGTTTATTTGCTTGGTTTGACTGTTATTCTCCAGATGATACCTGGAGATGAAGTGGAGATGGATATTGAGGGCTTGACCCAGGGAACAGAAGAAATGGGAAATGAACTTGGAACCTTGATCAGAGGTAATATGGGAGAAAACTCCATGTTTGAAGAAAACATGGAGTAAGAAGAGTTTAACAAGCTCTGGAGAGTGTTATAACCTGTAACACCAGCACTTTAAACTTTCATGCTGCTCACTACACTACTCATGTAACCATGGGAATCATACTTCTGATATGGGATATACATTAATAACCCTACTCTATGGTTTGTTTCCTTTCTATAAGTATACCTTATCTTAAGGTTTAGGGTCTGGATCTAGATCTTTGAATCTGATCTTACTATCTCATCTGATCTCAAGGATTACCAATTGGATCTGATCTGTGGCAGATCTCCAGATGCATCTTCTCAGCCTTCTGACCTTGGTTCTCTTTTCATATTTGTTAACCCTGATCTTCTATTTCATTTCCATTCTCTTCTCTTCCATTCTCCCACATTTGTATGGTCTTCTGCCATACTCTTTAGTAAGTACACCCTATGCCCAGTTTCCTCTTTAGTACAAGTTCCCATACTAGTGTACATAGCTTACATGGTCTGTGCATACTGGTTGGCAATATATAAGGGGGTATACAGGTAGTCAAGACTCTCCAGTCTTGATTACTTTATATTAGCTACCAGCTTCTTAGATCTTCTGCTCTCTTTAGTGAGAAACAGTTCATCTATACAAGATAACATGCAGTCTATCTTTGAGTCCTCCTTCAAGGATCCCCTTTATAGTTGTTCTCTCATCTAGCCTCTTAGGGTTAGGGTTCCATCCTCATGTTCCTTCTTTAGCATCCAGTTTAGGTTTAGCCTTAGAGGATCTGAGTCATAACAGGGAGATTACCTTGTTATCTGTAGGGATGAAGATGCACTGCTTTAATAGACAATCTACAACAACAAGAATGGCAGAGTGACTGGAGGAAGCCAGGAGCTGTTTGATGAAATCCATAGAGATGGAATTCCATGGCTTTTCTGGAGTGGGGAGCTGCTTGAGGAAACTGTAGGGTTTGTGATGGGGATACCTTGGCATAGGTACAAGCTGTATATGAAGAAACATACTCTTTAATGATCACTCAAATGCCAGACCAGGTATATTCTCAGCAAATAAGCTCCAGTGTCTGATTCTGACCAAAGTATCCAGATAAGGGGTGGTTATGCTTGTAGCAAAGAACCTGGAGGCAGATATTGGAGGTGTTGGGGACATAGATGCAGTTGTTCAGATGCAAGAAGCCTTCTGGGTCTCTAGACCAATAAGAGTTGGATGAGAGGGTGCTGGATAAGTGGGTAGAGGTGGTGGAATCAGAAGGGAGTGCTGAGAGAATATCATAATGGAGGGTTTTGATGTTAAAGAGGGATGCAGACTGGAATATTGGAGATGCTAGGGAGAAAGCCTGGAGGGATGCAGCAAGTTGCTCCTGTGTGAACACAGGCCAGAAGTTATGTGGATTGATGAGGGCATAGTCACTATTCTCCTCTCTGGGATAGACATCCCATTATCTAGTTAAAATGTCAGGTTTAGCACCTAAATTACCAGGGCAAAAATGGATGATCAGATTAAACTGAGAAAGATACTCTGACCACTGGGCTTGCTGGCAGGTCAGAAGTTTAGATGTAGCAAAGTACTTCAGGTTCTTGTGATCAGTGATGATATTCACCAGAGAACTGGAACCTTTGAGATAATGATGCCAGGTTGTGAATGCAGTGAAAATAGCAAGGAGCTTCTTATCATGCATATTATAGTTGAGTTCAGGCACAGTGAGTGTATATGAATAGAAAGCAACAGGGCAGACCTCATTATCTGGGCACCAAAGTGAGAGGATCCCAGCAATTGTGTAGTCTGAAGTGTTAGTTTCAATGGGTCAGAATAGAAGCAAAAGTGAAAGCAGTCTTGAGGCACTGGAAAGCAGCATGACAAGAAGTGTCAAAATTCCAATGAGCAGACTTGTGGATGAGGCGAGTCAGGAGGATGACAATGTTAGAGTAGCCCTGGATGAAGTGGCAGTAGAAATTAGCAAAACTGAGGAAGGACTGAATATCATGAACTTTGCAAGGCTCAGGCCAATCCAGGATGGATTGAACCTTTGCAGGGGACATAGTGAGCTCTGAAGGGGAGAGCTGGTATCCAAGATACTTAGTGGAATTGGTATGAAATTTGCATTTCTTGGGTTTGGTGAAGAGGCTGTGTTTCTAGAGGTGGCAGAGGACTTCTTGGACATGCTTGGCATAAGATATCTGGTCAGCAGAGAAAATTAGGATATCATTCAAATAAATGATCACCAAAACATCAAAAAGATTGGTAAAGATAGAATTAATGAACCACTGGAAAGCTGCAGGGGCATTGATGAGCCCAAATGGCATGACAAGCCACTCATACAAGCCATAGCATGTATGAAAGGAGGTTTTCCACTCATTATCCTCAGCAATGTGAACTAAATAATAAGCATGCCTAAGATTGAGTTTGGTATAGATAGTTGTGCAGCTTGGAGCATCAAGGAGATCAGAGATGCATGGAAGGTGGTAGCAGTCTTTCTTTGTAATCTTATTGAGTCCTTGGAAATCTACATACAACTGGAGGGATCTGTTCTTCTTCCGGATGAAGAGAACAGGGGCAGCATGAGCAGATATAAAGAGTTGGATGAAGCCAGTAGCAAGATATTCATCTAGGAAAGTCCTAAGTGCTTCAAGCTCAGAGGGTGACAGGGAATAGATGGTGCTGATAAGTGGGGAGGTGCCTTCTTCCAGATTAATCTTCAGGTCAAACTTGCAGTGGGGGGCAAGAGTAGATGCCTTGTTTTTGCTAAACACATCAGTGAAGTCATGGTATTTCTGAGAAATGCCAGAAAGGTCAGCTGGAGGAGGGGCAATGGAAGCAGAATGGAGATAACTTTCTGGGAGTTAGAGCTGCAGACAGAATGGGACTGAGCCATCAAGGCTACAGGCATGTGTGAATGCTGATGAGCTGAGTAGCTTGATTGACAGAGGTTTGGGGTCAGAGGAACATGGTAAATCAGGTTTGGAGTCAGCTTGGGTTGGAGAAACCAGAAGCTGCAGAGGAGAGCTCAGAGATATTGGCATGTTTGGTTCAGATAATCAGAATGAGATATGACTTGATACCCAGTCAATCAACAGATTGTAGCAGGAAAGCCAGTTGTGTCCTAGAATAAGAGAACTAGATCCATCCAACAGAGTAACATAAAATGTCATTGGAGTGATATTACCAGTTTCAAAACAAATGGAAAGATCAATGGCATTTATAATCATAGAATTGAAAGAGCCATCAAAAAGTCAGAGCTGCAACAGAGGAACAGAATAAGTCAGAAGATTGTAGGTACTGACTAATTTGGTGTCTACAAAGCAATCTGAAGAACCAGAGTCAATCAGGATGGAAAATAAAGAAATTTCATGTGAAACAAGGGTGATCAGAGGTATAAATAAAGCATTATTTAAAAGAACAGACACATTAAGTCTAATCTCCAGTAAAGCACAGGAAGGATCAATGCAACCTCCAGCCTGTGCAGAGTCATGGAGGCTGCAGACTATTTTTTTGCCTCTGAGGCAGAAGCCTCCAGTTTGGTTTCCAGAGCAAAGGTTTTGGCAGCACAAGCTTTGGCTGCCTTGGAGGAAAACTTGGGGTAGTCCTTTGCTATATGCCCAGCAATACTGCAGAACAAACAAAAGTGATTCTCCAGTCAATGCTTGCATTCTTTGGCAGTGAGCTTACCATCCTTACCAAGCTTGGATGATAAGTCCTGCTTCTGGGGAGCAGATGACTTGAAGAAGCTGGAGGAACTAGCTGACTTGTTCTTTGATTCATTAGGACCAAAGGTCAAGGCAGAGGGTTTATCAGATGATTTGAATGGATAAGATGACTTTTCTTGT
>JBBPKN010000499.1:10688-37913 GCA_038089275.1 Pulveroboletus cf. rosaemariae
AGTAATGAGTATTAATGGTCTAAGCCAGCTGGCACAGCTCAATGAGGGTCAGGGGCTTGCCAATGTGAAAAAGGTTATCTTTAATGTGGTCTGGAAGACTATTATAGAAGTAGTGGCAGAGAGCACCTTCTCTGTAGCTCCAGACTTGAGATGCAATTCTATTAAACTCAACTACATATTTGTTGATTCATTAACTATTCTTCATAGTCAACTGGTCTAACTGGTGCTCTGTGTCTCCAACTGGGTCATGGGGTTTGAAGTTGGTCTGAAGCTCCTAAATGAACTCCTTATAATCATCTATTCACAAGAGATGAAGGTCAGGGTCTTTAGTAAGAAGGAGGTCAGGCTTGAACCATTCGAATGCCATGCCCTTAAGGTAGGACTGAGCATAAGTGACCTTGGCTCAGTTATTGGCAAAGGCTTTGGGACAATCCTGGAAGTTTAACTCACATTGCATCAAAAAAATGCGAAGCTTCCAGGGTTTAGTTCTGTCAAACTGGTCTGATTCATGTACTTTGATATGCTGCAATGTTTCAGGGGTATGACAGGAAGAGCAAGCTAATCCATGAATGGTGCTAGTGAGATCAGTGATAGTATCATGGTAAATGGAAATAGGTTCCAGGTTTGGAAAGGGTTTGGGATAATCCTCCAGAATATTGGAATACCCATCTGAGGGGTTATCTCTGAGGTTATCTGGTACTCCTGGCTGGACACCATGGTTGTCAGGGATGTGGGGAGGTTGGGGAACCTTGGAACCATCAGGGGCTTTATCAACTAAAGCACTAGATGTGAACAAGTGGAAGGGAGCAGGAGCCTGTAAGGCCAAGCCTGGTGCATGATGGGCAGAGAAACTCTTGAACTGATCAAGGACAGCATGAGAGTAAGCTCTAGTTACACAGATAGACATGATAGCAGTACCAGCACAAGTGGGAGTTTGAATATACTGTTATAAAATTGCAATGTACTCTGGGTGTACTCTGGATAACTCCGGAGTGGATGGGGCTTGGCTTCACCTTATGTGATATGCCCTTATGCTAGTACCAGGTGCCCCAATTTACAGAGGGGTCAGAAACTACTGGAGGTCCAGGATAGGCCATAGAGCTTTTTCTAACAAGAGATACAATGTCAAGTCATGAAGCAGAAGAGGGTCTAAGAGGATCATAACATTATGTTATGGTTGATATTCAAACTGAAGTACAAGATACAGAGCTCCAGTACTTATACCTCAGAGAGATAGATTATCTAAGAAAGGAATGGAGATATGAAAGGAGTTGTCTCATAAGTGAAGCAGGTGCCAATGCATCCTGGATATGAATGGAGATGTCAGAGGAGACAACATTGAATAATGTCAAACTGAAACTAAATGATGCCAGGAAAAAGTGAGGCAGAAAGAAACAGGAACAGGAAGTGAGATTGGAGGAACTATGGAGTTGTATTGGAATAGTATGGAGTTAGTGTAGGTAAAGTTGTAACCAATAATTAGGTAGGAAAAGACAGAGGTAAAGAGAACTAGGAAATATGCAGCTTAAAACATGCAAGCAACTGGAGTTGTGCTGGAGACATAGTGGAGTTGATCCATTGGCATAGGATGTGACAGTCATGAAGTAAGTTATGAGACTTAGTATAGGATACAATGTCAAGTTGCAAGGCAAGGGAGGGTCAAGAAGGGTCATAATGTTGTGTTATGGTTGATATTCAAACTAAGGTACAAGATACAGAGCTATAGTACTTATACCTTAGAGAGGCAGATTATTTAAGAAGGGAATAGAGATATGAAAGGAGTTGTCTTATAAGTGAAGCAGGTGCCAATGCATCCTGGATATGAATGAAGATGTCAGAGGAGACAACATTGAATAATATCAAACTGAAAACTAAATAATGACAGGAAGAGACAAGGCAGAAAGAAACAGGAATAGGAAGTGAGATTAGAGGAACTACAGAGTTGTATTGGAATGGTATAGAGTTAGCATAGGTAAAGTTGTAATCAACATTAGATAGAAAAGGACAGAGGTAAAAGGAACCAGGAAATATGTAGCTTAAAGTGTGAAAGCAACTGGAGTTGCACTGGAGACATAGCAGAGTTGATCTATTGGCATAGGATATAACAGAATCCAACATGGCAAGTAATGATGTAAGCCTTGCAACTCCAGTAAGCAGCCAAGCCAACCAAGCCAAAAGCATGGAAATCTATTGCACCATGGTTGCATTACTCAATGTCCAAATGGTGATTCCACTGATTAATATCATGACCACCAATGGCATAAGCCTTGTAACTTTAGTAAGTGGCCCATATGACCAATGCAAAAACACAGAAGTATTTTGCATCACAGTCATGCCCTAGGAATCCAACATGGCAAGTGACAGTGTAAGTCTTGCAACTCCAGTGAGCAGCCAAGCCAACCAAGCTGAAAGTATGGAAACCTGTTGCATCATGGTTGCATCACTCAATGCCCAAATGGCAATTCCACCAGTCAATATCATGGCCACCAATGGCATAAGCCTTACAACCTCAGTGAGTGGCCCAGGCAACCAACATGAAGATACAAAAGCCCATTACATAACAGTCATGTTTCAGGAATCTGATATAGCAAGTGACAGTATAAGCCTTACAACCCCAGCAAGCAGCCAAGTTGCCCAAATAGCAATCTCAATGGTCTATACCAAGGCCACCATTGGCATAAGCCTCACAACCTTGGCAAGCAGCCAAGATAACCAAGCTAAAAGCATAGAACTCCATTACATCATGGTTGTATTACTCAAATCTAATATAGTAAGCCAAACAGTCAACATCAAGACTGCTAATAGCATAAGCCTTACAACTCTAGTGAGCAGCCAAGACAACAACAAGTGCAGCCACAAAGCAAATGTGCACATGCACAAAGCCCATGACAGGCAGTAAGTCAAAGAACATTAGGTGAACACATATTGGATTTATACTATGTTCCCACTTGAAGGGGAGAACTGGCAGTCAAGCAACAACTGTTACAAAGTGACACTGCAGCACCAGAACTGGTCACATGACATCATGTGATCATGCACAAGGAACCCCTTTTTGGCTTAACTCTAGTCTATAATTCCATTTTTATAAGAGTATTTATTATTTTCTTTCCCAGCAGTGATTATGTGACAGTTAGTTATCTGACATGGATCTTCCCAGGATCTTTCCTGGGACTGCCCTCCTATCTTATCTCCATGGATCTTATCTAAAGTGAATCTGGATCTGGATTTGATCTAAGATGCATCTGTGACAGATCTGTAGATTGGATCTCATCTGTGGCAGAGATTCCCATTCTCATGGGTGCAGCACCTCTGACCATGCACTTCCATTCTATATCTTCTCTTCCATTCTCCCACATTCACATGGCCTCCTGCCATACTCTTTATTTCTGCTTCATGCATTTTTTTCTTATCTATTAGTCCAGAGTTTGGGACATTCCCTGATTAGTAGTCCATTGTATTAGTTGGCAGTAGTTCTCCACAATATATAAGGGCAAGAGTATAGAGGGCTGGCTTCCTAGTCTTTGTCACTTAAGCCTTGGGCTTTTATAAGTGATTCCTTGGGGATTCTTTCTTAAGGCCTGGCTGGGGTTTATCCCTTTATAGTCTTGACTAGGCTTATTCTTTTCTTTTATCATGCCTAGTTAAAGCCACTAGCCACAAAAGCTCACACAGTAAAAGAAGCACCTCAAGATGGGATTAGGGTTAAAATAAGTCCAGCTTATTCAGCAGTAGCAGCAAGCCCTCATGTGAAGAGTACATGTTAACAACAACAACAATGATGACAATAGGTGCAGCCATGAAGCAAATGCACACATGCACAAGCCCATGATGGGCCATTAGTTAATAGTCAAGCAGACTTATACCAGATCTACATCTTATTCCCACTCAAAGGGAAGAACTGGCAGTCAAGTGATGATAATGACAATAAGAAGCATCTGTCACATACCAACAATAACCCCATGGCAAGCCTGGCTTGACAACAGCCTCAAGACCCATCACTGGGCATTAATACCCACAGCACATTACTTAAGGGGGAAATCTGGGAGCTGATCATTAGCAGTGGAAGTATTAAGCCTTTTGTATGCACATACAAAGTCCTGGGCAGGCAGGCAGTTGACAGTGGAGGTAAATACTCACCAGACAATTCCCAGTGCATTATGTTGCTCAAGGGGAAGAACTGGAGGCCAAGTGCCAATAGCAGAGGTAAACACTCACTAGACAAACTCCAGTGCACCATGCTGCTCAAGGAAAGAACTGGAGTATGTGTGGCAGAAGCACTAAGTGCACTATGCACAAGAACATTGATACCTTAGAGCTAAAGAAGGCTGGGAAAAACTACAACCATGACAAATGTTGGTCATGTACCCCAGAGGATTTACATACTGCCATGTAAGACCTTAGAAGGCCATCAAGGTCATTCAGTAGCCAGCACAGATGTCAAGGCAAGTATGAGCATATGATATGCATTACACAATGACCCAGATGAAGATAGCCAGATGGCAAAGTCAAGACTATCTGTTATGGTGTCAGTTTCTTAACAACCTGTCCTAACCCTAAATGGTCTGCCTTAATAAGGTATGTTAGTTTTGTTGGCAGATTTGAATTGAATAGAATGAAGAATGGTATATGAACTCAGGTTAGCAAGGCCTGAGGAGCCATTACCACTAGTTAGGAGGTAAAGAGACTATATTGAAGAAGGTACAGTTTTAGTATAAAAATAACAGGTAATTAAGGCTGGGGAGCCTTAACCAAGGAACTACCTACTATTTATACTATAGCCAGAGGCACACAAACCACCTAGTCTCTCCAGCACAATACTAAATAAGGAAATAGGGCATAGGGTGAGGGTAAAGGGTTATGATCAATGGGCCATGTGGATAAGGGGTGTAGAATGGAGAGGCAGTGTGGAATGGAAGGTAAGAGTCTAGAGTGAGTGGAGATTAAACCATACCCTTAGTCATAAGGCTGAGAAGATCCTATCTAGAGATCTGCCACAGATCAGATCTGACCCTCATCTAGATCAAGATCCAGATTTATTGGAGATCCAATTGGAAGATGCTGCTATCATCTGAGATACTAGATTCAACCATAAGCTGTGTTCCAAACCCAAGGGGAAACTCTGAATAACAACTTAACCATATTCTAGGATTTATCCTTGTTTGGCAATAAAGTCTCATGGTCATGTGCTTGTCATGTGACCCTTGTGCATCTGAATGTTATGTTCATAACACTATCAAGAGATCCTGCAGACACAACAGGTAATAAGGAATATTATCCAGACAAGTCCACAGAGCCCCCTAACCAGCCAGTTGACCTGGATTCAGGAGCAGGCAAAGCAAGGGCCAAGGCAAAGGTCAAGAGTAAAGCACTATTTTAGTGCTAAACTAAATACTATTCTTCTAAGGCCTGAGGATGCTCTATTTTCTACTGGTACTGAATGAAGGCTTTTAACTTAGAGCCAACAAACTAGGCAAAGGATAACAAGGAGTATTGAACTTGTGAAAGCAGAGAGCTCAAGTGCACAAGACTAAAATTAATCAGTTTAGCACCTTCCCTTTATATATGCTACAGATGTGTGCACAGACCATGTAAAATGGACTGGCTCTAAATTAATGTACAGTAAGCCAACCAATAGCAATAAGAAAGTAGGGACCTAAAAATACATAAGGCAGAACATGAAATAATAACATTAAAGTCTAGAGTACTTTAGATCTGTGACATGTGAAAATGTGAAATGTGAAAGTGTGACAAATGTAAAGATGTGAAAAGGTGAAGATGTGAAAAGATCACATGATGTGATAATGTAAAAAGTTAGTAAGATGTTACAAATAAAATAAAAATGAAATAAAAATTATAACAGAAAGGGTCCAGAAGATGGTGTTGAGAGCTCTGGATGAGAGTACAGGGTGAACATGCATTGGCAACAGTGAGCCATGTTGACCTGCAAAGCCAAAGAAACTGCCAGACAAGGCAAAAATTCCACAAATACAAGACAATCAGCCAAAGATCAAATCAGGCAGAGATATTGAAGGCCAATCAAATGGGAGTGTCATGCATGGCTATGCAGACACAGATGGCCACAGCAGGGTTGGAGAAGTGCACCATAATGTGTGAATCCATGGGGAAAATGCCAGAATATATTATAGTGTGTTAACCAAGTAAAAGAGCCTAGCTGCACCTAAGTATAGGCAACTGGCAATGAAAGCTGAAGAAAATAGTCAGCATAAGTCATTAGCTGATGTAGACATACCTCTAGTTCCCCATGGACCATCTACACTCTCTAACAAGCCCACACTACAATAAGTTGCACCCTCTAAAATTAAGCTTAAGGAAAAGCAAGACAGATATTCAAGCTTCAATGCCAGACTCACCAAATGTGATGCACATGCAATGGCATCATATGGCCATGCTGAGGAGTGCAGGGACCAATTCAAGGACCTGCAGGACACATCAGAAGGTCAGCATAAGTGCCCAGGCAAAGACAGCAGAAACAGACCTAAAAAAGCTTAAAAAGAGCTATGCAGCCAGGAGCATAATGATGCCACACAAGATAATGTCCAAGGCTTACATCAATGTCCTACAAGCATTAGAAACAAGTGCATTTATGCAACAGACTCATCAAGTCAAGATAGAGGACCAAGAGTCCAGGAGGGCAGATAGGAGAAGCTAAGTGCCTATGAGCACAATTGGACACATCAAGCCCACATAACAGAGGCCAAATATGATGGGGATTGACAGCAGATGGATGGTGCAATGAGTGATGCATGCATCAACTTGAAGTAAGTCAGTACAATAGCACTAGCTAATAACCAGTCAAGTTAGTGCAGATAGTGCAAATACTTAATGACAGATATATCACAGCTATCCACAGTACATTCCCATCATCCCAGATAATGTACTGAGCACATCAATCCACCATGCTAATAAGAATGACTCAAGTTGACATCTAGAAAGGTTAGTCAAGATTGACACTTGCAGTTGTACAGTCATGCTGAGACCAAAACAGGCAAATCAGACATATCACATAGGTTGCACATGGATTGAAGACCACTGATATGCATTACCAAGCTGCAAAACATGAGCACAATGGCATTAGGAGCCAATTAAGTCAATTATATGCAGACCATAGCACAAATGAGCCACAACTAGCCATATTAGGCAACTGCACTAAAGCAGTATCAACAGCAGCTCAATGGATGCAAATCACACTCATTTATGAGCAAGTATATTCCTTTAGAAATCATTGAATATAATTCTCCTACCATATTCTTTTGATTTTTTTTTTTTCACTATAAACTAATTTATACAGTTCAAGAAGGCATGTTATAAACTTGACCAGCACACTTTAGCTTTCCATTTATGGTAATATTTACATAAGCATAGAGTATACACTTCATACCATTTTCTAGTTTATGTTTCTTAGTAGCTTGATATCTACTAAGGGTAAGCTCTATTTTTATAGGTATTTACTACTATAATAACCTACCTTAGTTCTCATAGGTAGTACTTCTAATATCAGTAGCTTGACATTTACTGAGGTTCTCATAGGTTATTATAATTCCACTTAGCTCTGCACAACACTTTTTTTTAACATAATTACTCTGGAGCTGGTATGCTGGCACTCCAGACTTATAGAACTTGAGATTATTACAACAAGAAAGAAGAGGAGGACAGATTTTTGGGAGTTTGGGACATTAGCAGACAGGTACCTTGCCCTTGATTGTTTTTTTCTTTGATAGCTTATTTTAGGGGCTACCACAAACTCCTTGATGGCAACCTTGGGAAAGAGAGGGGCCTGGGAATGAATACCATCTATTTTTGCAGGCATAACTCCTGCAAATTTGTCCTTGAGCTTTTTTACCTGTTTTGTCAGCCATATAAGTGCTAATATGAGCTTGTTGATTATCTCTTCTGAGATAGAAGGCTGCTTGGGAGGAAACACTGCAAAATGTTATGTTTCTTTCTTTTCTCTTATTCTCTTTTCTTCTCATTATCCCAGCTTCTGCTCTTTATGCACCTTGGGTGCTTTCTTGTTCTTGTTTTTTCTTAGATTTCTGTTATAGTCACAATATGAGACATTGTATCAATGAGTGATAAACCATAATCAAAGGCTAGCAATGTTGGTGTTGATGTTTATGAGAGTGAAGCAAAGTAAATAAGTATCAAGACACTATACTAGATAATACAAGTACTCAAGACTGGGGCTTGAGACATGCTAATGCTACAGTATTTATATAGTTCTAAAAGGTGCATGGACCAAGACCCTGATGGGAATTCTTCCACAGACCCTGAGGCACCATCAAATGGAAAGAAAGCAACCATGAGAATAGCCAATGGCTGAAAAGAAGTGGTGCTTCTGAAATGGAAGAAATACAGAAATAAGAAACAGGCATAAGACATGAGGCTAACTCTATGCCCTGGGTCTAGACCTGTCATGTGACCCATCACATGCCTAGATAAGATAAAAGATTAGATAACCATGTGGTAAGATAAGATAAAGTTATTTGATTTGAAAAAGTGAAAATTGAACTATAACACTACCCCCTTTTTAGATCTTGGATTCCAGATGAGACACAGCTAACAGCACAGCATCCATGATGTTTTCATATAGTTTAAACAGTGAGCAAAATTAAGAAATGTCCAATGCAAGAAGTCAATGAGAAGCAGAAGAATGTAACTTATGGAATTCTTCAACAAGATCTGGAGAATTTGCTAAATCATCTTTTGATTGCTAAGTACAATCATTTTCTTCATAGCCTACCCAATGAACCAAATATTCCAGTTTTCCTTTTCATACTTATGAATCCACAATGTGGTCTACTTCATATTCTTCATGTCCTTCTTCCATTACAATAATAGAATCAGGAGTGAGCATATCCTGTCCATGAAGAGAGGGAAGATATGGTTTGATGTGTGAGATATTGACTGTAGGATGAATTTTCATTGTAAAAGACAGTTTAAGATGAACTGCATGTGAAATGTCTTCTATGATTTCAAATGGACCAATTAATTTTTTTGACAACTTCTTGGATGAATATGGAAGCAACAGATTTTTTGTGGAAAGCAGAACTAATTGATACTTCTAATACTGAGGAACTGTTCTGGTATTTTGTTTTTCCATACATGTCTTGGTTTGTTCTAATGCTTCTTTCATGTCCTTGAAGAATTTAGACATTTTGTAAAGAAAAGTAGAAGATGGAACAGTGTGAGGAGGTGCTTTTAATTCCAATCTTGAATGATATGTTTTAGTTATTTTAAAAGGAGTGGTTTGGGTTGAAGTGGAGTATGCATTATTGTAATGATATTCAGCAATTTTGAGCCAATCTGCCCACTGATCTTGCTGTTTAGCTATAAAACTCCTTAGATATTGTTTTAGTTCCCTATTTATTCTCTCTATTTGTCTGTCTGTTTATGGATGATATGCTATAGAGATCTTTTGCTTGATTTGATGAATCTCATTGAGCCATTTTGTGAATTTCAAGACAAATTGAGGGTCACAATCTGAAACTATTGTAAAAGGAAGTCCATGTCTAGACCAGACATGGTCTCTGAAAAGTTCTGCTGTATAAAGAGATGAAAGAGATAAAAGGCATGAAATGAAAATAACTTCTTTCAAAAATCTGTCCATTACCACCATAATTGCATCATATCCTTTTGAAACTGGAAGTTCCATAATAAAATCAACTGAAATATCTTCCCATGGCATTGAAGCTGTAAAAAGAGGATGTACTGGAATAATAGCTTCAGATCCCTTGGATGTTGCATATAAAAAACAATAAGAAACAAAAGACACAATATCTTCATGGAGACCTGGCCAATAATAGAATCTTGCTAAAAGATGTCTGGTATGATCTTGTCCTGAATGACCACCCAATGGAGAAAAATGAAATAGATTTAAAGCTTGAATATAAAGTGATTTTGGTATGAATATTGTTTGTTTTGATTTAAATAGACTTTGTGTTCTGAACTATAACACCAGTGAGAGGACAGTTGAAGATCCACTGATGCTTGTTGGACTTGTGTGAAAAAAGAAAAAGAAAAAGAAACAATACATTGAAAAATAGAAGGAGGAAGCATGATAATTTGTTTATTCAGTTCCAGTTTATCATTGAAATGGTCTTGCTGCCAGAATAGGGCATTTGCCCATCTATTGATAGTACCTGGTTTATAAATCATTTTGAAATTAAATTCAGCCAAAGTGGCCTGCCACCAAGCTTGTCTTGGAGAAAGATCTTGAGGATATTTCCAGTATTCTAGATTCTTGTGATCTGTCCAGATCTTAAAAGAATCTCATTCAATTAAATAGTGCCTTTAATCATGAAGAGCATAAATAACAGCTAGAAGCTCTTTGTCATATATGGGGTAATTTAATTCAGCTGCATTCAAAGAGTGGGAAATATATGCAGCAGGTTGTCAAAGACCTTCTCCTTGTTAATAAGATAGGACTGCACCAATGGCAACATCTAATGCATTTATTTCAAGACAAATGGGTTTGAAGGAGTCAGGATAACAAAGTAGAGGTTTGGAAGTAAGGATTTCTTTTAAATGAACAAATGCAGCCATACAGGCTAATGTCCATTCAAACTTGACATCTTTGTTTGTGAGGGAACTTAAAGGCTGTGCTATATCTGCAAAATTTGGAACAAAATGGCAATAATAATTGACAAGACCAAGAAAAGCCTGAATCTGTTTGATGTTTTGAGAAATAGGTCAATTGTGAACTGCACTAGTCTTGTTAAGTTGCATCTATACCCCCTTTTTAGATACAACCATGCCCAGATAATCAACTTGTTCCTGTGCAAAGTGACACTTGGATGGTTTAAGGAAGAGATTGTGGCTATAAAGATGACCTAATACTTTGGCAATGATTTCCGGATGTTGGTTATGATTCTTGTCTTTTGTAAAAATTATAATATCATTGATGTAAATAACAACATGTCCCCACATGTCATGGAAGATATTATTGACCATTGCCTGAAATATGCTAGGTGAGTTGCACATTCCAAAGTACATCACCAATGGTTCAAATGCTCCAATAGGGGTGGTGAAAGCCCCTTTCCATTCATTACCTTCTTTCATGCAAATATTGTTATATCCTGTTAAAACTTTCCATCCTTCTTAAAGAGACTATTAAAATCTATACCAAGACAAGTATACTTTTAACCAGTTCCTCTTTTTTAAATGAAACCCTTGACACTGGAGGTAGATCAGAACTCTGGGTGCTCCGGAGAATTCCGGGGAAATCTAGGAAGGGTTTCAATGGTCAAACAGGACTCAGCTTCATCTTATGGAGTGTGCTCTTGCACTTTTCCATTGTCCCAATCTACATAGATATTAGGGTGGGTGATAAGGCTGTCTCTATGCTCAACAGAAGGGACAGGCAGGACAAGGAGAGTCAAGCCTAGTCATGGGGGTGAGGCTTTACGACTTCTTTGAGGATATCGCATAGCCTTGGAGGTATTCTGGAGTAACCTGGAGGGTTAGAGTGAGCCCAAAGGCTTGTGCAGAGTGAGGACAATAACAAGAGGGTTCTGGTGTTTTTGTCAATATTCATACTGAGGTACAAGATACAGAACTACAGTACTTATACCTCAGAGAGGCAGAACTATCTAGAAGTGTAATGAAATAAGACAGGTGCAAACTCAGAAGCAAAGCAAATGTCTAGATATCTAGGAAACAGATGGAGATGTCAGGGAAGACAATGTCCAATTATGTCAGACTGAAACTGAAGGGTGACAGGATGAAACAAGGGAGAGCAAGGAACAGGAATGGAACAGGAATAGTAACAATAATGGTAGCTGACTGGAAACAGTAACAGAGTTATATCAGGATAGTCCAGAGATGATGAAGGGGAACTAGGGTAGTACTTAACTGGAGCAGAGATAGACTGGAAGTGGAATGGGGCAGAGTGGGAGTGGAAGCCCAGGGGAGCATATAATGCTGAGGGGTGGGAAGCATACATGCATAGCTGGGGAAGACTGGAATGGTGATGGAGGACTGGAGTTGCCTGGTGGGAAGTCAGAGGGCTGGAGTGGCTTACTAGGTGCAAAGACCAATTGTAAGCCAGGTTGAAATGGGGTCAGAATTCAGGTCAGAGATCCAGGATATAACAATCTCTTGGCAAAGGCAACCACCAATCTCTCAAATGGCATCCGCAACCAGGCAGTCCCCCACAGGCTCTGACCCTTCACCTCCCCTGACTGCTGAACTCCCAGATTGTGTCTACTTCACCTCTTTGGCTACTCCTCCCATGTCTCCAATCCCAGATCCCTGTTCTCCTGATAACTGTGTAGCATTCCTCCAATCTAAAACCATACAGCTAGCTAACCTCCTCCTTGTACACTCCAGATGCTTGGCCTGCATTAGGCCCACCCCATCAAGAGAACAAGGAGCTAGTTGTTCATCAGACCAGTATTGGAGCTCACCAAATAAAAACATCAGGAATGGGATATGTCTTCAACATTTCTGCCCCTACCTGCTTTATCAGAATCTCACCCAACTCCAATTTAGCTCTAATCCCTAGCCACATAATGAACTGTCTTGCTGGCAATCAGCATATTTCAGTTCCCTTTGGAGATAAAAAACCTTCCTCAACTCTGTTTCTTCTTCACCCTAGATTCAACCTTTCCAACATTTGTTTTGTAATCTCTGTTTAACTATTGGACTCTAGTCTAATTTCTGACCTTCTCTCCAGAAGTTATTCTGAAGCTCCAAAACTCTCCACTTCTACCTCCTTTGTTCCTTTTCGGTTTCTCTGTCCTTATGGCAAAAGCAACCATTTTTGACATTGGATTTTAATCTCATCCCTTTGGGAAATTTGGCTATTTCTTCCATCTGTTCTTGGCTGTCCTTTTGTCCTCCTTATTGCCCCATGACCACCTAAGGTACCACTTGCCTGGTTATGAGATTTCATTTTGACAGGTTATTACAATTTGTGGAAACCTTACTTTCCAGACTTACTCCACATTCTCTTCAAACTTGTTCACTCAAGGCTCAAAGCATTTACTTCAGAAGTCATTAACCCCCTTTTTGTATCCTTATTTCCAGCTTCCCCAGGTCATTCCCAAATCCTAACCTCTGTTATAAAGACAAACTAGAGTAATTACTACACTACTCTAGTACCATTATGTCTTTATCTTCATCCCTTTCTGCCTCCTTCCAGACCCCCATCCTGAGCTCTGCCATCTCTCCTGCCATCTATTTCTCTTCACCATCCTCTGGCCCACTCTCTGCATCCTCTCTGCTCACCCTTCATGTGGGATTGAGGATGTCAACCAGCCACACTAGCAGCTGGTTCTCCCTCCTTATCTCCCACACCACCTGGCCCCCCACCTCCTGCATGGTTGCCACCAGCTGTTAAAACTTTCCATCCTACTAAAAGAGACTGTTAAAACCTATACCAAGATGAGTATATTTTTAACCAGTTCCTCTTTTTTAAATGAAACCCTTGATGCTGGAGGTAGATCAGAACTCCAGGTGCTCTGGAGAATTCCAGGGAAATCTAGGAAGGATTTCAATGGTTGAATGGGACTTGGCTTCACCTTATGGGGTGTGCCCTTGCACTTCTCCATTGTCCCAATTTACATAGATGTTGGAGTGGGTGATAAGGCTGTCTCTATGCTCAACAGGAGGGACAGGCAGGACAAGGAGAGTCAAGCCTAGTCATGGGGTTGAGGCTTTACAACTCCTTTGAGGATATTGCATAGCCTCAGAGGTATTCTGAAGTAATCTGGAGGGTCAGAGTAAGCCCAAGGGCTTATGCAGAGTAAGGACAATGACAAGAGGATTCTGGTGTTTCTGTTGATATTTGTACTGAGGTACAAGATACAGAACTACAGTACTTATACCTCAGAGAGGCAGAACTATCTAAAAGTGTAACAAAATGAGACAGGTGCAAACTCAGAAGCAAAGCAGATGTCTAGATATCTAGGAAATGAATGGAAATGTCAGGAAGACCATGTTCAATCATGTCAGACTGAAACTGAAGAGTGACAGAATGAAACAGGGGAGAGCAAGGAACAGGAATGGAACAGGAATAGTAACAATGATGGTAATGGTAGCTGACTGGGAATGGTAATGGAGTTATATTGGGATGGTCCAGAGATGATAAAGGGGAACTAGGATAATACTTAACTGGAGCAGAAATAGACTGAAAGTGGAATGGGTGAAGTGGGAGCAGAAGTCTGGGGGAGCATATAATGCTGAGGGGCAGAAGTGTACATGCATAGCTGGGGAAGACTGGAATGGTGATGGAGGGCCAGAGTTGCCTGGAGGGGAGTCAGAGGGCTGGAGCAGCTTACTAGGTATGAAGATCAATTGTAAGCCGGGTCAGAATGGGGTCAGAATTCAGGTCAGAGGTCCAGGATATGACAGATGTCAGAGAAGACAATGACCAATCATGTCAGACTGAGACTAAAGGGTAACAGGATAAAATGAGAGGAAACAAGGAACAGGAACAGAAATGGGAATAGTAATAGTAACTGAAAGTGGGACTAGTAACAGAGTTATACCAGAATGGTCTGGAGAAGATGAAATGGAACTAAGGTAGTACTTAACTGGAACAGAGATAGAACTGAAAATGAAATAGAGTGAAGTGGAAGTGGAGGGCTGGGGGATTATATACTGATGGAGGGGTAGGAAGCATACATGTGTAGCTGGGGTGGACTGGAATGGTGACAGGGGGCCAGAGTTGCCTGGAGGGGAGTTAGAGGGCTAGAGTAGCTTACTGGATATAAGGACCAGTTATAAGCTGGGTCAGAATTGGATTGGAATTGGATCAGAGGTATGGGATATAACAAACTCTGGAATGCTCCAGAGAGCTCCAGAGAGTCAGAGGTGGGTTACTAAGGACCTGAGTAGTATGAGAACAAGCTCTAAAACATCAGGAAAGTATGCCCAGTTAGTATTGATTCTTAAAAAACAGATTAGTGTTGAACCATCAAGGTGCAGCACTGGTAACTCTGGAATCATCCAGAGAGTTGGAGATAGGGGTGGATGGTGAGACTGCAATGGACTCAAATAAACTGAATGCCCTGAAAAATAATGGCACCAGTGAAAAACAGATATATGGCCTTTAAAAGGTAAATAAAGGCCAGAATAGCTTATAGTGACAAAAAGGCATAGAAATGGGGAGGGGAATACCTCAGCAAAGGCTAAGGACTATCAACAAGATCTGAAAGGCTAATGAGTAAGGACAAATTCGGAAAAAAGCAGAGTTGTACTGAAGTTGTTGGAATAAAGCTGAAACTGAAAGCAAGATAAAACAAGAAATATATAACTTGTGCAACAAAAGTGTGGAGTCATATTTTGGAGGAAAATGGAGAGACAAGAGGCAAAGTCAGAACTTCAATGAAAGCAGCATAACAGAGTAGAAGTAAAGTGAAAACAGAACAATAGGTCAGAATCAGAATTGCCTGACAGTTGAATTAAGAATGGAAAAGTTGGAGTGAAGTGGAGATGATCAGAGGTGGGTGCAGTTGATGAGATGGGATACTAGTCACTGCATGAGCAGCTAAAAGGTAGCCAGAGGAGTAGTCTGATAAACAATTGGCACAGAGTGAGTCTAGTTATTGCATGAGTGGAGAATAGTTGATACAGGCATGCTAGTTGCTGCAATGGAGATAGACAGAGGGAGGCCAGAGGTAGGGACAGTTGACTAAGGTGAGAATCCAGTTACTGCTGATTGTGAAAAGGGACAGAGGCAATTGGATACAATCAGAGATGGATGTAGTTGACACAGGTAGAGATCAGTCACTGCATGAGTAATAAGGGTAGTCAGAAGGGGCAATTGGCACAGAGCAAGGCTGGTCATTGCATAAAGGTAGACAGTTGACCAGGTGGGCTGGGCACTACAGCAGAAGAGATCAGAGATGGAACAGAGGGGAGTTAGGGGGGCAAGCAATGGGGCTAAGAGAAGGATACAAGCACTAAATGACCAGTAGATTGTGGATTGCTAGGTGCAAGCAGTGCTTACTAGTGCAGTCACTAGATACTATCACTAGACACTATCCCCTTCTCAAGGTCAATGTCCTATCATTGACTAGAAGACAGGAAATAAAAAGGGGCCAGAGGCAGTGCAAAGTGCAAAGCAGAAGGTATCTGGAAGTACTCAGAGAGATGGGAGGGAGGTCAGAAGGAAAGGCCAATCAAAAGGATAGACACAGAAACAAAAGGGATTTCCCAGAGGATGCAGGAAGAACAGAAATATTTCAAAGGAAAAAAGGAAACCCCAGGGAAATAAAAGAACAGGTTCCCATATGACAGATCAAAGGAGAAAAGGGAACTGAAGGCAAAGAGTAATGGAGTCATCAGAATAAGGCTGGAAGATCAAGGGATTCCCAGGGCAAAAAACAATGAAGGGGTTCAAAGGAGGTTCTGAAGAAATAAGCAGGATTCCTAGGAGATGTAGAAGAGCAGAATGTCTCCAGGAAAAGAATTCCCAGGGGAAATGAAAGGACAGGTTCTGAGATGACATATTAGAAAAGATAAGGGAAAATCCATGAGCAGGAATGGAGTTGTCAGAAAACAATGCCCAAAGAGCAAGGATTTCCCAGGCAGGAGTTGGAGAGAATAAAGATGTGCAGATGTGCAGAGAGAATTCTGTGAAACAAAGATTTCCCAGAAAGGGACAGAGAATGCCAAAGGCAATCAGAGGGAGTTATAGGAAGGTGGCACATCAATGAAAACAATGTGGCACTATACAAAGGAAATCCAAGCAGGTACCAATAAGAAACTGAAACAAAGCTCAATCAACTGCAAGTAGGGAAAGAAAGGGTAATTGCAGCACAGTTATGATGGAATGGTGAGCTTTCTGGGAAAACAAAAAGGGATAGAGATGCCCAGAGAGGGTAAGAAGACTTTGGGTGCATGAGATAAAATGTGATGAGTGCATCAGAGTGCAGAGGAAGAAAGGTGGTGTTTCTGAAGCCATGTTGGTCAGAAAGGTGAGTATATCTTGAAAACTGCAAGAATAAAGAAAACAGATGGCAGATAGGCCAAGGACAAAGAAGAACAAAGGGTTAAATGCTATAAGTTCAGAGAAGGTTGAAGGCAAATGGAGGTATCTTCCTGGTAGGCATATTAACAGATGAAACTGGCCTGCTACTGAGAGCAGAGTGACATGGAGACTATCATGCACTTAGGTAACAGAGTCATAGCTACCAGATAATGATGAAAAAGCTGTGGTTTGAAATCAGAGTTAGCTGAGACCAGAGTAATACAGAGCTATAGGGGGTGCATGAGGTACTGGCATGTGTTATTCAGTGAACAGACAAGGTACTACTCAATACTCAGAGTCAATGGACCACAGTGGGTGAGTCAGTGATGTCCTAGAATCAGTGAACACAAACCATCCAGCAAAGAGTAATGCTAGGCATTGACAAAGTGAATCCAACAGTCTTTGTAGGGTATGTGGAGATCTGATAGCTTGAGCATAAGAGGTTAAAATAAAGGAAAAAGAAAGGATTTGGAAAGAAGCAGAAATAGATGGAAGGGGGTTGAAGTATTGGGGCTCCCAAATCCTTAATAGAACAGAATACTCAATAAGGGATTATAATGATTAAAAGTGCATGAAAGTGCAGTGCTGGAGGTTGAAGAGACAAGGGGCTCAGGTTTAATAGACTTGTCATGCTCAAAAAACAGAATCTTGAAAGGCTAGGACCAATGGCCAGAAATGGGTCACCTAGGAGTAGAGAACAGATGCAAAAGGGTGATGATAGCCTATTGATAATCCTGGAGTAACTTGTCAAGAAAGGGGCTGTGAAATGGCTAGAGGAATGCTTAGACTACAATGGCAAGATCTAGGCATAAGGAGGTGGTTGAAATGGTCCAGAGTAACATGGAGTGGTTTTCTGTCAAGGATTACCAGATGACAATGAAATGTCAGAGGACCAGAGTCAGCTGCTGGAAAGGGATGGGGAAAATGGAGAAAGTGACACTTGTGGGTAGACAATCATAACCTAAACTGCATTCAAAGATCCATGAGGACTAGTGATGCTGTATGATAGGAGAGAGTCACAGCTGCTCTAGAGAGTCCAGAGTTGGAAATAAGGGAATGCCAGGGTCAGGAGTCAGAAGTTGAATCTAGATACATGTATCTTAAGCAATGGGGGCCAGTACTGATGTTATAGAACATTGGAGTGGTTTGGAGAGGCTTGGAAGATCATAAGCAGTAAGGGGCTTGTACCATGGAGAATAGGCCAACTAAGGGGTTGGGATGCCCAGAAGAGCATGAAGTTATAATGGAGTCATTGGTAGTTATAGCCTGACAGATAGCACAAGGAATGGGTCAAAGTTCTGGAGATTTTAGAGAGATCACCTGTGAATGCACCAAGCATGCAGGTGGTTCAGAGTTGAGGGTTGAGAGACAGCCTAGACTGATTCTAAAGTAAAGGCTTGGAGAAGTGCAAGTAAGAGTATGAATATACTGTTAAAACATATACAAATCTTCTTCCTGATTGAAATTCTTATGGCTAGAGGGCAAAAATCAGGTTCCAGCATCTTAGTGATGCACAAACCTGAGGGAAGGTCATACTCCAGAAACTCTGGGGATATCTGGAGGCTTCCAGAGGAATTCAGGAAGGATTTCATTGATTAGACAGGACTTAGCTTCACCTTATATAATGTGCCCTTGCACTTTCTGGTGTCCCAATTTACAATGGTGGCAGAGGTTAGAAAGAGAGCATTCTCAATGCTCAATAAAAGGAACAGGCAAGATGAGGAAAGTCAAGCCTAGTCATGGAGGTGGGACCTTATGATTTCTTCAAGAATATTGCTTGGCTCTGGAGGTACTCTGGAGTAATCCAGAGGGTCAGAGTAAGCCTAAGGGCTTGGGCAGAGTGAGGATGATGACAAGAGGGTGTTTATGTCAATATTCATATTGAGGTACAAGATACAAGACTATAGTACTTATACCTCAGAGAGGCAGAACTATCTAAGGGTGTAGTGAAGTAGAACAGGTGCAAACTCAGAAGTGAAGCAGATGTCTAAATATCTAAAAAATGAATGAAGATGTCAGGGAAGACAATGTCCAATCATGTCAGACTAAAACTAAAGAATAATAGGAAGAAGCAAAGGGAAACAGTAACAGTAATAGTAATAGTAACTAAGAGCAGAGCTAGGAACAGAGTTATAACAGAGTGGTCCAGAGAAGACAAAGTGAAACTAAGGTAGTACTTAACTGGAACAGAGATAGGACTGAAAATGGAATAGTGCAGAGCAGGAGTGAAGGGCCAGGGGAACATATACTGATGGAAGAGCAGGAAGTATACACACATAGCTGGGGTGAAATAAAATAGTGACAGAAGGCTGGAGTTGCCTGGAGGGAAGTCAAAGGGCTAGAGTGGCTTACTAGGTACAAGGACCAGTCATAAGCTGGGTTAGAATTGGATCAGAATTGTGTTGGAGGTATGGAATATGACAGCAAGGTGAAAAGTGTACAAGCATAGCTGGAGTGGGATGAAGTAATAACAGAGGGCCAGAGTTGCATAAAGTAAAGTCAAAGGACTAGAGTAGCTTACTGAATACAAGGACCAGGTATAAGCTAGGTCAGAATTGGGTTAGAGATACAGGATATGACAGATTCTTGAGATCAGATAAGATTAAAAGATCCAAAGATCTAACCCTGTACTCTAGACCCTGAATCTTAAGAAAAGAATAACTTATAAAGAAGACAAATCAGAGATTAAGGTTACCAATGCATATTTCATATCAGGAGTGTGATTTCCATGGTCATGTGAGTAGAGTAGTGTAGAGCACAGAAAGTTTTGAGTGCTAGTTGTTACTTTGTAACACTTTCATTCCATTTTATATTCACTTATTCTCATGATTTATTGTAGGTAGTTAGTTATTTCTTAGTCATGCTCTATGCTCTACTTTTCTTTTAGTAAGAGTTCCTATACTAGTTCATATAGATTATCTGGCCTGTGTGCCAGTCCCTGAAATATATAAGAGCTAAGAATGGCAGCTAAAGTCTTTCCAGTCTTGCTTACTTAAAGCTTAGTTTTTTACAAGTTTTTGCAAGAAGCTCCCTCTAGTTACCTCTTAAGATTCACAATTAGTATCTTGCTTCCTTATTATATAAAGTAGACTCACCCCTTCATATCTTGCCTAGTTTCTGGCCACTAGTATAAAAACCAGATAGCAGAGATAAAGAAGCACTCACAAAAAATCCTAGATTAGGGTTAGAAAAGAAGCCAACATAAAGTTGTGTTTCAAATTTCAGTTAGCCTCTGCACAACACTTCTTTCCACAGGCTTGTTACTCAGCACTAATCATAATATAAGATGTAAGTAAGCATAAATAATCAAAGAATAATCTTAAAAACTATTGTTGCAATTTTTCTTGAATGGAATACAACTAAACTCTAATTAAGGGCTTATTGATGTTGATGTTAGAGTGATGAGAATGAAGCAAAGAGTATATAAGTGAGACACAAGTACTAGATGTTACAAGTACTCAAGACTGGAATCTTAAGATAATTATACTATAGTATTTATATGCTATAGAAGAGTGCATAGATCAAGACCCTGATGGGAATTCTCCCACAGACCCTGAGGCACCATTAAAAAGAAGAGAAGCATTCATGAGAATAGCCAATGGCTGAAAAGGAGTGAAGCTTCTAAAATAAAAAAAGAAGCATAAAAGAGCAGAAATAAAAAGCAGGCTAAAGACATGAGGCTAATCCTATGCCCTGGGTCTAGACCTGTCATGTGACCTGTCATGTGCCTAGATAAGATAAAAGATTAGATAACCACATGTCAAAGATAAGATAAGGTCACATGATCAAAAATGCGAAAAAATATACTATAATAACTATATCTAAATTCTAACCCTTGTAAATACTCCACAAACTACTTAATATGGCTCTTTGTACTGGAGCCCTGATAGGCAAAGTAAATGAATAAGCCAAGCAAAGTCACTAAGAAAAGTTCCCAAGCTAATTAGCTAAGCTAAAAAGAGACTTCAAGTAAGCAGAACTGGAGAGATTTCAGCTACTATTTTTAGCCCTTATATATTGCAGGGACCAGCATATGAGCCAGGTAATCTACATACACTAGTATGTTACTCTGACTAAGAAAGAAAATAGAGCATAGGGCAAGATAAGAGAATAACTAGCTACCTGCAGTAAATCATAAGGGAAAACAGATATAAATAGAATAAAAGTGGAGAGTTAAAGATAAGGCAATTATAAGAATGGAGATTTTTGTCACAGATGAGATGTGATTTATAGATCTGCCACAGATGTATCTGTATTTCAGATTCAGATCTAGATTCAAGATAAGATTCTTGAGATTTATAAAGATAAAATCAAGGAAATCTTAGGAAAGATTCTATTATAAACAGTCACTTTGCTAGCACAAGAGTCACATGACCAAGCATGTGATTGTGAGACTCCTATGCCAAACAAGAAATAACCCTAGGTTATGGTTAAATTAATATTCAGAGTCCCTTGGATTAAAAATGGCTAAAGTTGAATCTAGCATCTCAGATGATGGTATCTTCTAATCTAATCTCTGATAAATCTGATCTCAATCCAAATAAGGATCAAGATAGGATCATGGCAGAGATTCAAATAAAATCTTCTTGATCTTATAGCTAAGAGCATGATTTAATCTCCATTGTTTCAAATCTAATTCTTTACTCTATAGCTTTCTTCCATTTTTATCCCTTGATTCACATGGCCCATTTGGTCATATCCTTTACCCTTGCTCTATGCCCTATTTTCATATTTAGTATTATGCTGGATTCACTGGATAATCTATGCATTACTAGAATTAGTATAAGTAGCTAGTATGATTCTTGTTGAGGCTTCCTAGCCTTAATCACTTGTTACCCTTACTTCAATCATGTTTTAGCTAGTGCTTGCAATGCAGATCTATCTGGTGACTTTTATTCTGGCTTCTCAGGATTTGCTACCCTAAGTATTCCCACTCTGTCCTTCTTTATCTATTTAATTCAAATCTGACTATAAATCTGGCATCTACTCAAGATTAGGATTAAAAGGCTTATCTTGAAGCTGAGAAGCAACAGATCCAGGAAAGATTTAGGAAAGATCCCAATTATATGCCATTATATGACTATCTGCAAGAAATACTCTAAGATAAAAAAAACCACAGACTAGAGTTACTATAAAAGAGTTGCTACTTCCATGATTACATGATTATTTTTATATAATTTCACTAGTGTTGTAATATAATATGTCAAATTAGCCAGCTAAGACAATTAAACAGTGGTATTGTTACTCAAGCAAGTTATTATATTCCATACCTCTGATCCAATTCTGATCCAATTCCAACCTGATTTATGACTGGTCCTAGTACCCAGTAAGCCAATCTAGTCCTCTGGCTCCCCTCCAGGCAACTCCAGCCCTCCATCACCATTCCATTTCATCCCAGCTATGCATATATGCTTTTCACCTTCCATCAATATATGCTTCCCTGGCCTCCACTTCTGCTCTGCCCTATTCCAGTTTCAGTTCTATCTCTGTTCCAGTTAAGTATTACCTTAGTTTTACTTCACCTTCTCTGGACCACTCTATTATAACTCCATTCCAGTTCCACTCTCAGTTATTATTCCTGTTCCTGCTTCTGTTCCTTGTTTCCCCCTTACTTCATCCTGTCATCCTTCAGTTTCAGTCTGACATGATTGGATACTGTCTTTCCTGACATCTCCATTCATTTCTTAGATATTTAGACATTTGCTTTGCTTTTGAGTTTTGCACCTGTCTTACTTTGCTATACTCCTAGATAGTTCTGCCTCTCTGAGATATAAGTACTGTAGTCCTGTATCTTGTACCTTAGTATGAATATCAACATAAATACTCCCCTGTCATTGTTCTTACTCTAATTAAGCCCTTAGACTTACTCTGACCCTTTAGGTTACTCTGGAGAACCTCCAAAGCCAAGTAATATCCTTGAAGGAATCATAAGGTCCCACTCCCATGACTAGGCTCAACTCTTCTTGTCTTGCCCATTCCTCTTGTTGAGTGCCAAGACAGCCTTCTTCTCCACCTCCAACATTTATGTAAATTAAAACACCAGAAAGTAC
The DNA here is from genome assembly GCA_038089275.1 of Pulveroboletus cf. rosaemariae. Classification (NCBI taxonomy): domain Eukaryota; kingdom Fungi; phylum Basidiomycota; class Agaricomycetes; order Boletales; family Boletaceae; genus Pulveroboletus; species Pulveroboletus cf. rosaemariae. The sequence goes on from JBBPKN010000499.1 coordinate 33,735, forward strand.
AAGAGTATATCACATAAGGTGAAGTCAAGTTCCATTCAATTAATGAAACCCTTCCTGAATCCCTCCAGATGCCTCCAGACATCTCCAGAGTCTCTGGAGTCATGACCTTCCCTTAGGTTTGTGCACCACTAAGGCACTGGAACCTGACCTTTGTTCTCTAGCAATAAGGGTTTTATTCAGGAAGGAGATTAATATATGTTTTTAACAGTTTATTCATACTCAGTATACATTTTAACACAAGTACATATAACACATAAGCAGTAGATTGCTTTTATAATAACTACAAGAGACTATAAGTATTATAATTTTTATTTCATTTTCTTCATTTTCTCTTTAACCTTGCCACTCTTCACATTGTTATATCACATGATTCTTTCACATCTTCACCATTTCATATTTTCACCTCTTCACATTTCACCTCTTCACTTTGTCACAAGTCTGGACTGGTCCAGACCTTGACATTATTCTCCTCATGTTATTCTCATGTATTTCTAGGTCCCTGCTTCCTTTTTGCTATTGGTTGGCTTACTGTACTATAGTTTAGGGCCAGTCCATTGTACATGGTCTGTGCACACTTCTGTAGCATATATAAAGGAGAGGTGCAAGCTTGGCTAACCCCAGTCTTGTGCACTTGAGTTTTCTGCTTTAACAAGTTCAAGTCTTTTGCCTCTTGCTTTTATTTCTTTTGCCTAGTTCTGTTGGCTCTACATTCAAAGCCTTTATTCAGCAGTAGTAGTGAGCACTTTCAGGCCTCAGAAGAATCTTTTCAGTTCAGCACTAAGATGATACTTCAATAAGCTATATTAACTTGCTAAGGCTTACTTACATGCTAAGTATACCATCAAACCTTTGTTTTAGATCCATCTGCTGTATGATTGTATTTTATATGTGAAATAAATAAATATATAACATGGTTTTTAACAGTTCTGTGTGTATTTCTTTCCATTGAATAACTTAGTATAGCAAATAAATCTAAAATAAAGGTTTGATGGTGTACTTGGCTTGTAAGTAAGTCTTAGCAAGATATTATAGCTTATGGTCTCTTGCAGTCATTATAATAGCAATTTACCACTTATACATTATATGTACTTGCTTAAATAACAATACCACTGTTTAATTGTCTTAGCTGGCTATTTTGGCTTACTGTGCTTAGTGCTGAGCAACAAGCCATAACAAGATAGATTAGCTCACATAAGTTCACATAAGCTTAAAATAGACCCTTGTAAAATTCCTGATATATGTAATGCACTCTTGCATATATCTGGTATTTCAATTTACAAAAAGAAAATCAGAGTGTCAGACTTGAGCCATTTAAACTTGAGCAAAATAAAAATAAAAAGTAAGAAAGTTGAGTAATCTTGTCAATATTTAAACTAAAGTATAGTAATCAGAAGTATAGAGTTTATATGATACTAATGTTATAATGCAAATTTTCATTTACTTCATTTTTCCTTTATTTCTAATACTACTTTAATTCTTTATATTTCATACTTTCACATATTCACAAGTCTAGACTGGTCTAGGCCATAAGGCCATACCTTACCTTTGCTGCATGTATTTCTAGATACCCACTTCTGTTTTGCTATTGGTTAGCTTACTGTACAATAGTTTAGAGTAGCCATACTATACATGATCTATATACTCCTTGTAGCAATATAAAAGTGGACTAGTGCTAGCCTGGATTTTCCCAGTCTTGTACACTTGAGCTTTCTCTTGATTTTTCAAGTTCTCTTAACTCTATTCTTCTCTTTGCCTAGTTCAGAACCCTCTAAGTTCAAAGGGTTCAATTCTCATCAGTAGTTAGTGCCCTCAGAAAGTGGGTTTAGTAGTTCAATACTCAAAAGGCATTTCAACTAAGATAACCAAATAACTAAGTAAGGAGTAGAGATGAGGCAGAAGCTAAGACAGAAGAATAATAGAAAGTTGTTAGTATCAAAGGATATATACACTGAGCAACAAAACTATTCCAATATTTGAAATATTTTAATTGTTGAACTAATAACACTTATAGCTTCAATGCTAGATCTTCAAACCTAGATATCATTGGAAAGCCCTGATCAAGGACTTTCTAGCCATATATATATATATTATGTAATTTCATCTATATTGGTCAATATTTACATATTTGTCCAGACTACTTAATGAAACAATTTTGTTGCTGATATCAAGAGTATCAAAAACTAGTATGAAGTATATCCTTCTTTGGCTTTAATGATCTCCTGAATTCTCCTATGCTACAAACTAACACCACTTAGCTATGGTACACTGTTTACTTTTACCTTACATTAGACTCTTTTTCTATTTAGCTTTGCTTTAGCCTCTTTTCTATGCTCTATTCTTTATTTAGCTAGCCTATATATGCCTTGTGGCATAATCCATGCATATTAGCTAATAATATATAAGAACAAGGGCATAAACTGGATTTCCCAGTCTAAAGCACTTGTTTATTTGTTGCTATTACTCTTCTTCTTCTGTCTAATAAGCTTGTGTGAGCATCTCTCAAGGCTTTGCCTCTGGGATTAGAGTTGGACCCTTAACATCCTAGACATACTCTCAATTAATAACTGACATTTCTTTACTTCAATCCTGCTCCATTTGCCTGAATTCTCTTTCAAAACTATATCATACCAGAAGGTATTATGAAGTGACACTGTAGCACCAGTTCTAGTCACATGATCTCACATGATTGTGCACAAGGAACCCCTTAAGTAAAACCCTAGTCTGTGATTTTCTTCTTTTTTTAGAGTTTACCTTGCAGTAATTATGTGATAGGTTACCTGACATGAATTGTCCCAGGATCTTCCCTAGTTATGCCCATGGTCCTATCTTCATGGATCTTATCTAGATCTGGATCTGGATCTGAGATATACAGTGGCTCAAAAAACTGTCCCAATATTTGCATGTTTTGCACTAAATGCAATGGCTATCAATAACTACTAATTATCATGCTAGGCTATGAGTATATGAAATGCAGTACTTGCTCTTGGCTTTCTATTGGTTCAATGATCAAAGCATTTGGTTATGTTTTGGTAACATGGCAACCATATCAAAATGACAACTTATTGGGACAGTTTTTTGACTTTGAATTCCCATTACATATATTGGACCCTAAAGTGCTGTAAGATGATTATATATCTTAGATAAGTAATATATTATGTCACTGTTATGTCACTAATTAGCCTGCAGCATATATAAACCCTATCATTACAAATAAATTCCCTTATCTCCATTATGAAACATTTTTCTGCTGCTTAAAAAGATAATATTATCTCTCTTGCCTTTTTTGATCTTTTCTGTAGGAAAATTGTATCTCAAACTGGTCTAGGAAAGTCTACTATGGCTAGGGTCCTTTAGAAAATCCAACCAAAGAAGGAACATTATCATGGTAGTTATTCTTCAAAACTTTCTTCTATCAACAAGTATGCTATTGTTCAACAAATTCTTATTGGACAGGCCAGTAATGCAGTTCAGGCCACTCATTTCATCAATTCTATTTTCAGCACTTCTGTCTGCCCACAAACAATCAGGAATACCCTCAAGAAAGCTTCTCTAAAAGTTGTGGTAAAGAAGAAAAAGCAGATTGGTCTTTGCTCTGAAGTACTAGCATTGGATGGTGGAGGACTAAAAGAGGGTGATTTGATCAGATGAGACTAAAATCAATAGGATTAAATCAGATGAACAAGAATATGTGTGGAAAAAAAAAAAAGGGGATAAATTCTAAGAAAATCAAAGATATAGTCAAGTTTGGAGAAGAATTACTCATGGTATGGGGCTGTATTGAATAGAATAATGTGGGAGTTTTGAGTGAGATTGAGGAAAGAAGCAAGATATCAAGCTTCTGGATTAGCCTGCTTAATTTTCAGATCTTAATTCTATTGAACACACTTGATAGTGGTAGAGTGGAAAAGGATTTCTGTAAAGAAGTGTCAAAAATGGATAGAAAGCATGTCTAGAAGGAGAAGGATTCAAGCAGTTATCAAGGCCAAGGAAGGTCATACCAGGTACTAAATATTATATTCTATTTAAAGTCAAAAAACTGTCCCAATAGGTTATCATTTTGATATGGTTGCCATGTTACCAAAACATAACCAAATGCTTTGATCATTGGACCAATAGAAAGCCAAGAGCAAGTACTGCATTTCATACACTCATAGCCTAGCATGATAATTAGTAGTTATT